>CABHPP010101343.1:0-13486 GCA_902168425.1 Peromyscus attwateri | reverse complement strand
GTGCTCAGGCTGGGCAGTGGTGGCACAAGCCTTTAATCCCAGCATTTGTGAGGAAGGGGCAGGCAGATCTCAGTGAGTTCAAGGCCAGCCAGAGCTAAACAGAGAAGCAAAAAAATAAAAACAAAAATGTGAAGATTGCCTCTAGGCCAGTTTGTGGGGCATTTTCTTGATTAGTGACTGATTCAGCTGGGCAGAGTCCATGGTTGGGGCAGGGTATCAGTCTCACCTGGAGGCCTGTGGTTCTGGACAACACAGGAAAGCAGCCTGAGCTAACCCTGGAGAGCAAACCAGTAAGCAGTGTTCTTCTGTGGCTTCTGCTTCAGTTCCTGCCTCCATCTTCCTCTCTTGAGTTCCTGTCCTAACTTTCCTCAGGAATGGAGTGTAATGTAAAAGCTGTAAATGAAAGAAGCCCTTTCCTCCTCAAGTATCTTTTGGTCATGGTGTTTTATCTCAGCAACATAAACACTGACTAGGCCAGATATTGGTACCAGTTTCCTGGGCTATTGCTGTGACAGACCTGACCATGTGTATTGGAGAGAATTGTGGTGACATTTGAACTCTGAGCCACTTAGTGCTCAGAGCTCAGAGCAGTATTAATTATCTGGGAGCTTTAAGATTAGCATGCTGAGAGCAGCACAGACGGTAGAGGCTTGGGAAGTGTAGAGGGAAGGAAAGGCTCATTCAGGGCTGACTGAGTCATGTTTTGTTTCCGGTCAGCTGGGACTGAAGAACTGACTGAATAACAAGAGACCAGAACCACTAACATGAACACTTTGCTTTGCTTGGACAATGCTGGTCAGCTGGGGCTGAGAAATCACCTGACTGAGACCAGTGTTCCCTCAGCATCAGCACACAGATGCCGTGGTCCTGAGGGACAAGGCTGTACCTCAGAATTGCAGCCAAAATGGATTCTGTTGAGAGCTGCCATCTCTCAGTAGTTCAGGATAAACTTGAAGTAAAATCGATGCTGTAGGGATTTACTGGTAAACTTGCTTAGGAAATATCAAGTTACACAAAGTAGAATTTAGCTAAAGAAGCTCTGTCTCCAATTTGACCGGAAGATAGAGTACTAACCATGCTTGGTAGAAACTGTAGGAAAGGAAATTCTCCACCCTAACTAAAGTGTAGGGTTGCTGAGAATGTTCAGTCACTGAGATTGACCTCCCATAACAAACGGGGACAACCCTGATTAACAACTGGCCTTTATTCCATCCCCTTATCAAAAACTCAAGCGGGCAGCGCATCAGGGTCACAGCCACCACTAAGTCCCCTGTGCTGTCATCAGGAAAGCCTAATTCTTCCGGGTGGGCAGGGTGACCCTGGTAACGACTATTCAAAGGAACAGCACTGGTGTACGTAAGAAATAATTCTGACAATGTCACCTCTGCCCCAGTGATCAGACATGCAGCCTCCCATCTCTGTTCAAATTGTTCAAAGGACAGCCTGGGACTGGGACTTGAAGATGGAAGGACCACAGCATGTGTGGGGTGTAGAAGCCTACGTGTATATAATAAGCTAGTAAAGTCTGCTACTGGAGTCTGATTCCTCTTTGAGCATTAGCCAGAGCCAGACACACGTGTATAGGAAGGACCTTTTTCCTTCTTTAATGTCCAAGTGTGTAAAGTGACTTCTCACTGGGAAGGCATATTAATTCTATAACCCCAGTACAGAGACGATGTGTTCCTCTTGGACCTGAGTACTTAAACAGGTTTGGCACTCACTCCTACACACAGTTGTATGTACGTTGTGAAGACACAAGTTCCAGAGTTGTGTTAGAAAATGCTTCCTTGTTAAGGATGTGTCTTCTAATTCAGTTCTCTAAAACCTCAGCAGGCAAAAGTTGCCAGCCTGTGGAGACAAGTTAAATATACAGTGTAGACTTTGGAGAGTTAAAACACAAAGGCAGCGTTTAAGAAGTTCAGTGATCATGTGTTTCCTCTTTGCAGAATGCACGTGCACCTCCATTCAAGTTTCTTGATATCTTCCCCAAAGTTACCTGTCGTCCTCCCAAGGAAGTGATAGACATGGAGCTGACTCCCAAGGGGAGCCACAGAGAACCTGGAATGGACCCAATGGAGTTCAGCAGTGAAGCTTTCCAAAGACCTTACCAGTATTTAAAACGGTTCCACCAAAACCAGAACCTGGACACATTTCAGTACAAAGAAGACTCTGTGGAAGGCTCGCCCGAGGAGTGTCTGCAGCACTTCCTGATTTACTGTGGAGTGGTAAACCCTTCCTGGGCTGAGCTTCGGAACTTCGCTTGGTTTCTGAACTGTCAGCTCAAGGACTGTGAGGCTTCTGTCTTCTGCAACTCAGCTTTTACTGGAGACACACTCAGGGGCTTCAAGAACTTTGTGGTAACCTTCATGATCTTAATGGCAAGAGATTTTGCCACTCCGAGTCTTCACACTTTGGACCAAAGCCCAGGTAAGCACCTGGTCACCCTGGACGGAATTGCTGAAGAAGACCTAGCTCCCTTCTCTCTTCGAAAGAGATGGGAGTCAGAGCCCCATCCATATGTTTTCTTCAATGGTGACCGCATGACCATGACATTCATAGGTTTTCACTTGCAGCCCAACAACAATGGCTATGTTGATGCCATCAATCCCTCGAACGGGAAAGTCATCAAGAAGAATGTCATGACAGAAGAACTGTTTCAAGGGCTGAAACTTCAGAGAGTACCCTTCAATATCAACTTTGATCACTTGCCCAGACATGAGAAGATTGAAAGACTCTGCCTGGCTCTAGGGATTGAGTGGCCCATTGACCCTGATGAAACGTACGAACTTACAACGGATAATATGCTTAAGATCCTGGCCATTGAGATGCGGTTTCGGTGTGGGATCCCAGTTATCATCATGGGAGAGACAGGCTGTGGGAAAACCAGGCTCATCAAATTCCTTAGTGACCTCAAGCGTGGTAGTGTTGAGGCAGAAACTATGAAGTTGGTGAAGGTCCATGGAGGAACAACTCCATCCATGATCTACTCCAGAGTCAAGGATGCTGAGCGCACAGCCTTCTCCAATAAGGTCCAACACAATTTGGATACCATCTTGTTCTTTGACGAAGCCAACACAACAGAAGCCGTAAGCTGTATCAAAGAGGTCCTGTGTGATAGAACAGTGGATGGTGAGTGCCTAAAGGAGGATTCCGGCCTGCTTATCATTGCTGCTTGCAACCCTTACCGGAAGCACTCCCAGGAGATGATCCTCCGCCTGGAGTCTGCAGGTTTGGGATATAGGGTGAGTGCAGAGGAGACAGCAGATAGGCTGGGTTCCATCCCACTGCGGCAGCTGGTATATCGAGTCCACGCTCTGCCTCCAAGCCTCATTCCTTTGGTCTGGGACTTTGGACAGCTGAATGACTCTGCTGAAGAGCTCTACATCCAGCAGATTGTGCAGAGACTGGTGGACTCCATCACGGTAGATGAATCTGATGCTTGTGTGATTGCACGTGTGCTCTCTACCTCTCAGAGGTTCATGAGGAAGAGGGAGAATGAATGTGGCTTCGTCAGCCTCCGGGATGTGGAGCGCTGTGTGAAAGTTTTCAGATGGTTTCACGACCACAGTGAGATGCTCTTGAACAAGCTGGATGACTTTCTCCACGAATCCAGTGACGGCAAACATACTTTTGAGAGAAAGCCTGTTCTCTGGTCCCTGGTAATGGCCACTGGGGTGTGTTACCATGCCTCTTTAGAAGAGAAAGCACCTTACCGCAGAGCCATTGGCAAGTGCTTTCCAGAACCATACAATGACAGCAAGGTCATTCTTGATGAGATCACACACGCACAGGATCTTTTTCTGAGGGGGGCACCCATACGGACAAACATAGCCCAGAACTTGGCTTTGAAGGAGAATGTCTTCATGATGGTGATCTGCATTGAGCTTAAGATCCCCCTTTTCCTGGTAGGGAAGCCCGGCAGCTCGAAATCCCTTGCCAAGATCATTGTAGCAGATGCCATGCAAGGGCAGTCGGCCTTCTCTGACCTCTTCCGCTGCCTGAAGCAGGTCCACCTGGTGTCGTTCCAGTGCAGCCCCCACTCCACCCCCCAAGGCATCATCGGCACCTTCAAGCAGTGTGCTCGGTTCCAGCAGGGCAAGGACCTGCAGCAGTACGTCTCTGTGGTGGTGCTGGACGAGGTTGGGCTGGCAGAAGACTCACCCAAAATGCCCCTAAAGACTCTGCACCCCCTGCTGGAAGATGGGTGCATTGAAGACGATCCTGCCCCATACAAAAAAGTTGGCTTTGTTGGCATTTCCAACTGGGCTCTGGATCCTGCCAAGATGAACCGGGGCATTTTTGTGTCACGTGGCAGCCCCAACGAGAAGGAGCTCATAGAGAGCGCCGAGGGGATCTGCTCTTCGGACAGGCTGGTTCAGGACCGAATCCGAGGGTATTTTGCACCCTTTGCCAAGGCCTATGAAACAGTGTGTCAGACCCAGGACAAGGAGTTCTTTGGGCTTCGAGACTATTACAGCCTGATCAAGATGGTCTTTGCCAAAGCCAAAGCTTCAAACCAGGGGCTTTCCCCACGAGACATCGCTCACTCTGTCCTTCGGAACTTCAGTGGGAAAGACGACATCCAGGCCCTGGACATCTTTACAGCCAGTCTTCCCGAGGCCAGGTACAGGGAAGAAGTCAGCACCATGGAACTGATCAAGCAGAACCTTTACAGTGGTCTGCAGGCGTCCAGCAGGGGGCTGGACAGCACCGAGTCCCGGTACTTGCTCGTGCTGACCAGGAACTATGTGGCCCTGCAGATCCTACAGCAGTCGTTCTTTAGTGAAGGTCAGCAACCTGAGATCATTTTCGGCTCCAGCTTTCCCCAGGACCAGGAATACACCCAGATCTGCAGGAACATCAACCGGGTGAAGATCTGCATGGAGACAGGAAAGATGGTGGTGCTGCTGAACCTGCAGAACCTGTACGAGAGCCTGTATGACGCTCTGAACCAGTACTACGTCTACCTTGGAGGCCAGAAGTATGTGGACCTTGGACTAGGTACCCATCGAGTCAAATGCCGAGTCCACACTGACTTCCGCCTCATCGTCATTGAAGAGAAAGATGTGGTGTACAAACAGTTCCCTGTGCCCCTCATCAACCGGCTGGAGAAGCACTACCTGGACATCAACACCGTGCTGGAGGAGTGGCAGAAGGGCATTGTGCGTGAGCTGCAACAGTGGGCGTGTGAATTTGCAGATGTGAAAGCTGACCAGTTCATTGCCAGACACAAGTACAGTCCTGCAGACGTCTTCGTCGGCTACCACTCCGATGCCTGTGCCTCTGTGGTGCTGCAGGCTGTGGAGAGGCAGGGCCCCAGGGACCTGACGGAGGAGCTGTACCACAAGGTGTCTGAAGAGGCCAAGTTCATCCTGCTGGATTGTGCAACACCAGACGCTGTGGTCCGGCTGAGTGGATCCTCACTGGGCTCGTTCACCGCGAGGCAACTGACACAGGATTATTACTACAACCAGCAGCACAACTCCTTTGCAGACTTCCTCCAGGCCCACCTGCGCATGGCCCATCTGGAGTGCCAGGCTGTCTTCACAGAGGTGACCGTCTTCCCATAGCCTCACCCTCTGCTCTAGGCTCCTAGGGTCAGGAATCAAACTGTTATTTAAGGCAGCAAGCAGGGGTAACTTATAGGTAACATGGACATGCTGACACTGGGCCCCTCATGTTCTGAGCACAGTGAGTGAGTCAGGGTACCCAGGCTTCCACAGTTCTCGTGTTGGCCAGTGTGTGTGTGTAGCTTCAGTGTGTGTGTGTAGCTTAGAGAGGCAGTGTTGAGGCAGTTAGGGTCAGCATCACGGGAAGCCTGCTGTGCACGAGATGTGGAGGGGAGGACAGATGGGATTTTTAAGAGGCACCTTAGAGCTGACTGGGCACATACGAGGACAAAGGGGTTGAAGATCTCTGAAAGAATTTATGGGTAGAGCTTGAGGTTCCAAGCTGTGAGTTTTTTGTCCTGAGGTTGAGATGGTCCTCAGTGGCTCTGCTAAGGAGCCTGACCCCTCCTGCCTCGAGGAACACGGCAGGAGACTGTCAGGAGTAGCCGTGGCAATAGGACAGCAGTGAGGCCGAAGACCATCATGGCAAACAGGCCCGTTAGAAGCTGCAGGACCAGGACCGTCAGAGCAGAGAAGCAGATGGTACCAAGAAATGATGAGAAGTCCGGTGTGGTGGCACACACATTTAACCCCTGCACTCCAGAGGCAGAGGCGGGCAGATGTCTGATTTTCAGGCTCTCCTGGTCTACAGAGTGAGTGTCAGGACAGCCAGGGCTACACAGAGAACCCTTGATTTGAAAAACAAAGAAATGCTTGGGTGGTTGGAGAGATTGTTCAATGGTTAGGAGCACTGGCTGCTCTTCCAAAGGACCCTGGTTCAATTCCCAGGACCCACATGACAGGTCATAAGCAGCTGTAGCTCTAGTTCCAGGGAATTCAATGCCTTCTGACCTCTACAGCTACCAGACACACAGGAGTGCAGGCACACATGTATGCAAAACACCCATACACAAAAATGGAAAAAGAATGAAAAATGAAGAGAGAAAGAAGTGGTTGGGTGCAGATGCACAGGCTAATTACTGATTTCATGGAGGAGCAGTGGGTGTGGGCATCTGGTGACAGGGAACTCCCTGGATCCCTCCCAACTGCCTAGGGGCCTTGCTTAACAACACAGAAGGTTCAGGAATGAGCATTGGGTTAGGATATGAGGGAATCAGAAGCTCAGGTGTCAGGCCAGGAGTGAGAACTTGGAGCTCAAGTGTCAGCACACCCCAAGGGCTCTTCGAGTGTGCAGTGTGGAGTGTGTCCCCCTGAGAACTGCTGTGATAGGAGGAAGAGAGGCCAATGGCTAACACCATTGGACAGCGTGAAGTCAGTGTATGAGAAGTGACATTTGCTCAGAGTCCTAAAGGATCCTGAGACTCCAGAAGGGTCCAAAGCTGGAAGGAGACTCAGGCACCTGTCAGGGCATTTCTCTCTGGTGCCTTTTAACCCTGCAGGTCCTCTTACCTCACCTGCCTTGTCTCTGGAGATACTCTGGGTCTGTTTTCCTCCTGAACACACACTGTGCCATGTGCACCCATCATGGGCAGGGCTCAACCTCCTCATGTCTCTAGGTTCTAACCCGAGTAGATGGGCTTCCCTGTAGCCGGAAGCCTTCTTGTGTCCCACCCTGGTGTAGTCGGCAGCTTATGAAATAATCACTCAGAGGCTTGTTATTCCTTACAAACTGTGTGGCTTATGGCTCAGGCTTCTTGCTAGCTAGCTCTTGCATCTTAAATTAACCCATTTCTATTAATCTATGTATTGCCATGTGTCTCGTGGCTTTACCTGTGTTACATCACATCTTGTTTCCCCTGGGGGCTCTCAGCATCTCCTCTGACTCTGCCTTCTTCTCCTTGTCTCTGCTTGGACTCCCCACCTGGCTCTATTCTGCCTTGCCATAGGCCATAGCATCTTCTTTATTAACCAATGGTAGCAACATATACTCACAGCATACAGAAAGACCATCCCACAGCACCATTGGTTTCTGGCCAACAGTTTGCCTCCCTCTTTGCAGATCACCACCTTCTCCAGACTGCTGACCAGTACGGATTGTGAAGTCTTGGAATCCGAGCTGAAGGGACTGGCCTCGAAGCCTATGCTTCTGTCTCTGCAGCAGTTTGACACTGAATATTCCTTCCTTAAGGAAGTCCGGTGAGGGGCCCTGCTAGCTGCATCTCAGGGACCCAGCCCTGGGGTATAGAGACTGGCACTGGTTAGTCAACTGGGGGGCGGGGGGGGGGGGGCTTCACTCAGCAATGACTCATGCCTGGACCTCCAATGGGCCTCTCTGTCCCACTACTCTATTCTTCTCCTCCAGCTTCCAGCCTGGTCCTCTGTCTCCCCAGGAAGCCTTGATGGCCATTTAGAATTCTGCTGAGTCATCTGCTTACCCAATGGAGGGCATCTCTCTGCATGCTTTTTCTGTGTGGCCCTGGCCTCACCGTCCTTCAGGAATTCCTTTATCCATTTTCCAGGACAGGGAACTCACCTGGTAATTAATTCCCTTTCTCCTCCAGCTCTTGCTTGATGAACCCAGCCAGGCGTAAAGTCCTAGTCATCCAGACTGACTTCGACGATGGTGTCCACAGCGCCCAGCTGGTAGCCTCTGCCAAGTACGTTTTCATGCTTGTCTAGAAACAACACAGGGAACCAACACTTACTTACAACCTCAGTAGAATCTCTTTTCTGCAAGCAGTACAGTGTCATGAGACACAGAAATTAACAAGAAAATTCTCTTCATTCCACCAGATGACTATAAAATGAATGGAAACGCTAGGGGATAGCTCAGTCACGTGAGCAAGAGGACCTGAGTTTAATCCCCAGTGCTTCTGCACTCATGCACGCATGTGCATACACATCCACACACATGGGGGGAGTGTACAGAGGGAGGAGAGAGAGAGCAAAATCGTAAAACACACATATAAATAGTAGACCATTAGTTAGATGTTTAAAAATATCCTTGAAACATGTTTGCAGTCACTTTTTGGTTATGGTTATTGCAAGTTCAAGAGCAGTAACTGGATAGACCCTGTGGGAGTCTGCAATGTGTTAGTGGGGTATGTGTGGTTTGTAGATGTGTGTGTGTGTAATGCTGGTGGTTAGTGGATGTGTGTGGTATGTATGTGTGACTAGGATTGAAACCTCACTTTTTTTTTTCTATGTAAGAACCTAGGCTATCCTGGAACTAACTTTGTAAACTAGGCTGGTCTTGAACTCACAGAGATCTGCCTATCTTTGCCTCCCCAGAGCTGGGATTGAAGGCTTCTTCACCAGTGCCCAAATAACCTCATGTTATATGTTAATAAACCAGTTCTCAGTCACTGAGCTACAATATAGTCCTCTCTTTACTTTTTTAAAAACTATTTTTGAGTATATGTGTGTTTGCCTGTATGTGTGCCTGGTACCTACAGAGGCCAAATGAGGACATTGAATCTCCTGGAACTGGAGTTGGGACAGTTGTAATCCACCATGTGGGTGCTGGGAATCAAACCCGCGTCCTCTCGGAGAGCAGTAAGTGCTCTTAACTGCTGAGCCACCTCTCCCTCCCCTCTTTTTACTTTTCATTCTGAGATAGGATCTCACAAAATTGTCCAGGCTAGCCTTGAATTTGTGATCCTCATGATTCAGTCTCCTGAGCAGCTGGGACAGGCTTGTGCTAAAAGGACCAGCTTGTAAAGTAAGTATGTGTGTGTATACTTTTATTTGTATTTAATAGATGTTGTTATGGTATTGGTAAAAGAAATCTAATACTTTAGAATTAGCCATCTTTTCTTGTTCATGATAAATGGGAATTTCTGGGCCCATTTAAAGCACTGGTAGCCATATTGTATTTCAGGGCCTAGTGAGATCTACTGGGAACGGGTTTCAGCACTGCACAGGGCCCCATAGGAAGGCCAGAGGCTTTAGCTTGTGCACAGCAAGGCAAGGCCCTGAGAACACACTTCTATTCAGGAAAGAAATGCCAATCCTGAGCAGAGGATTCTGGGAGGGATGGGAAGTGAGCCCACCTCATCTTGAGGTTGTGCAGTGCATTTTAAGCTCCTAAAACTGTGAGACCGAGATTGCCCCTGTCAGCTCATAGGGCACGTGGCAGCCAGTTCCCAACATAGCGTGTTTGCTTGGTTGGTATTGATTTGTGTTTGCTTTTTAAACAGGTATTCTGCCATCAATGAAATCAACAAAACACAAGGAACAAAGGACTTTGTCTTCGTTTATTTCATTACGAAACTTTCCCGAATGGGAAGTGGCACATCATATGTGGGGTTCCATGGAGGTAGGAGTACAGCACCCAGAGCAGAGGTTCTCAACTGGGGGTCGCGTATCAGATATGTGCATTCCGAGTCATATCAGTAGCACAATTACAGTTATGAGTGGTAATGAAATAATTTTAAGGTTGGGTCACCGCAACATGGAGATCTGTATTAAAGGGTCCCAGTGTTAGGAAGTTGAGAGCCACTGCTCTGGAGTGCGTTCCTTTAAGTAGTATTTCAGGTGTTTCTCATGTGGTCCTGTGTCTGAAATTAGAATTTGAATCCCAACAATATTCTTCAGTCACAATTAGGTTTCTTACCCAGTCACTAAACCCATTATTTTTAGCTGGGTGTGATGGTTGCACACACTCGTAATCCCAGGTTTCTGGAGGCTGAGGCAGGAGGATTGCAGGTTCAAGACTAGCCTGGATTACACAGAAAGATTTGGTCTCAAAAACAGACAGACAGACAGACAAACCAACTTTGGGCACACAGCCATGGCTTTAGCACTTCCTTGTCCTCTCTGACCGCCACCTGCCATGATGGAGGGAATTCTGCGACCTTCCCACCCACTGCACCAACACAGCGGCTTTCCTTTCATTTCAGTTCAGTTTTGTGCGCTGACTCTTTGTGGGAGAAATGTTATCTATGTATCGGTCTCCTGCTATAAGACCTGCTATATTCCAGAAATTGGAAATAACCAGTGGATAATTTCATAGATGACGGAAAGCAGACCTTACCGGTGCCTCACACACCTTTACAAATTATGAGGTGGCTGCAGTGAGATGCGGATGAGGAGCTTAGAGCTCACCCATGGCCACTTTGCAAGAGGTTCCTCTAGATCTTTTTGGTTTTGGTTTTTTGAAACAAGGTATCACAGTGTAGCTGTGGCTGTCCTGGATCTCGCTTTGTAGACCAGGCTGGCCTCGAACTCAGAGATCCACCTGCCTCTGCCTCCTGAGTGCTGGGATTAAAGGTGTGCAACACCACTGCCCGGCTACTCTATATCTTAAACAGTGCTTAGGCTGATCTTACTCATAGATTTTGTGGTTTCTCACATGTCCAAGGGCTCAGACTTTGAGGTACTGATCACTCCTTCAGCAACAGTGCAATTAAAAATCTGGGTGAAGGGGCTGGAGCAAAACCGCAGTGATTAAGAGCACTGACTGCTGGTCCAGGGGACCTGGGTTTGGTTCCTAGTGCCCACATGGTAGATCATAATCATCTGCATCTCCATTTCCAAGGATCTAACACCTTCTTCTGACCTACAATACTCACACATGGTGTACATATATACATGCAGACAAGTACTCAATACATAAAAACCAGTTAATCAATCTTAAAAAGAAACCTAGGTTAGCCCAGCTAGAGGGCTCAGGAGGTAAAGGTACTTTCTGTGAACCCTGACAATCTGAGTTTGATCCCCAGGGTCTACACGATGGAAGGAGAGAAACAACTATCACAAGTCACCTTCTGACTCCACACTAATGCTATGGCACACGTGCACAAACATATGCATACACAAAAATGAAAACACATATATTAACATAAACAGCCAGGTTGTTACATGTCTTTATGAATGACAAGAAGAAAACTAAGTCATAGAAGACTCCAGTGACTGTGTTCTTCACAGGGCTGTGGCGGTCTGTACATATTGATGACCTCCGCAGATCCACAATCATGGCCTCAGATGTCACTAAACTGCAGAATGTCACCATGAGCCAGCTGTTCAAGGCAGTGGACAAACCTGAGTGTGAGTCACAAGACACCATTTGGGGTCATGGTGTGGGAGACAGGAGGGAGTGCCAGCTATGGTAGTGCTGTGGTGCTGGATGCAGAACCCCTCTGCTGTGCCAGCCCCTGTCCGTCAGCAGAGTTCACAGCCAGCTGTAGTGGAGCCACGGGGAAGGCCACCCGAGTATGCCCACAGCATGCCAGTCTGTAGCTTGAGTTTTCCTGCCTGATCCACAGTCAGGGCAAATCTCTCTCACCTGCCAGTCCCACAGCCGCTCAGACCCAACCAAATAAACACAGAGACTTATATTGCTTACAAACTGTATGGCCGTGGCAAGCTTCTTTCTAACTGTCCTTATATCTTAAGTTATCCATTTCCATAAATCTATACCTTGCCACATGGCTCGTGGCTTACCAGCATCTTTACATGCTGCTTGTCCTGGCGGTTGCTGGCTGGCAGGCTGGCTGGCAGTCTCCTTCTGCCTTCCTGCTCTTTTAATTCTCTCTGTTAGTCCCGCCTACTTCCTGCCTAGCCACTGGCCAATCAGTGCTTTATTAGCAACACATTTGCCATACAGAACATCCCACAGCACCAGTCTACTTTAATTCCTTTGCCAGCCCTTAGAGGTCAAGCTAGGGAGCACCTGAGCAAGAGTTGGAGCTGATATACAAGGCACACGATCCCTTTACTAGGGCCACCACTACAGATAAGGACAAGGGAGCTGGGCAAGTCCCAGCCTATCCCAGAGAACCTGACACACCCTATTCAGGCCCTGCATGCTAACTTGAACATGTCTGCATGTCTGCCTTGCCTTTCGCCTAGCAGACGACCCAGAGGAGGAGATGGAGACAGAGACCAGCAAGTCAGGGGAAATGGCAGAGGAAAAAATGGAAGTGGAAGGTCCAGAGGAGATGGAGAAGGCATCTGACCCAGGAGGCTGTGACGTGAGTCCTGCTTTTCCCATTAGCTAAGGGAGCTGCATCTTTGACCCTCTCCTGGGAGTGAAAAGAACCCTGTGTTTATGATCAGGGGGAGGGGAGACTGGGGTTAGGCTGAACCCTCTCCTTCCACCATGGACGTGTAAGTGACTCATTCCCTTCACTGTTAGTTCTGTCCCATTCCTTCCTCCCTGACTTACTTGTTAATGTTGGCCATCGAGGGACAGGGCTGGTAGGTTGTAACTTTTGCCCAATGACCAGCAACTGGGGCCACATGATTGCTAACACAAAATCATCATTTCACATGGTTGGCCGGCCTTTGTCCAGACTAGAATTGGGACAACAGAAGCCTGTTCTCTTCCTCACTGTTCACAGGTCCTGGACACCACCAGACTGCTGCGGAGCTGTGTGCAAAGTGCTGTGGGGATGCTCAGAGACCAGAATGAGAGTTGTGCACGCAACATGAGGAGAGTCACCATTCTTCTTGGCCTCTTAAATGAAGACAACACATGCAATGGTAAGCACTGTACCCCGGGTGCTGAATCATCCACCTGATTTTCAGGCTACTTGGACTTGACAGAAGCAGTGGGCATGGTTGGGATCCATGGTAATCTTTCCTGGCCAAAGGGTGGGCAGCTTTTCTCTTGGGCAAGGTGGGTCAAGTCTATGAGGGGCCTACAACCTAGTGTGCATGAATAGGCCGAACTAGTTCCCCACTGTCTTCACAGCCTCCTTTTTGCGGGAATCTAAGATACGCCTCCATGTTCTTCTAAAGAAGCAAGAAGAGAACCAGGTCCAAAGTATAAAGGAATGGGTCACCAGGGAGGCTGCTAATCAGGATGCCCTGCAGGAGGCAGGCACCTTCAGGTACAAGGAAGGGTAAAAGAAGCATGGAGGTCTTTGCACCATGCCAGTGATGTACTCCTGGTGTTGTGACTCTTAGTGATGTACTCCTGGAGGCGTGACTCTTAGTGAAGTACTCCTGGTGGTGTGACTCTTAGTGAAGTA
>CABHPP010101342.1:66370-126402 GCA_902168425.1 Peromyscus attwateri | reverse complement strand
TCTCTCTCTCTCTCTCTCTCTCTCTCTCTCTCTCTCTCAATCTCTCAATCTCTTTCTCAAAGCAATCACATGCCCTTAAAAATAAACTTTTGAGTCATCTGTTTATTTTGGTAGAGAGTTTGAGATATTCTACTCCAAATCACTGCCATTGAACACAATCAATCAGACAATCACTTTTTTTTCCATTTGACTTATAACTTCACTTTCATCAAATGTCAAATTCTGACATTTATTTTGGTATAACTTTCTGTTCCATCTCTTGTGTTGTTTCCACTCTGCCTTGATGATGCTCTATTATGAGGCAAGGTCTTTCTAGCCTGATCAGTAGATTATTCTTGTTTTTATATATATTACCATAAAATTGTGTGAAATTGCATGCCCTTCTCTAAAGTAACTGTGAGAATTTTTTAAAGAATTTCTCAGAACTTGCAAACAAACAAAAAACACCCCAAAGGTAAGTGAAACACTGAAATATTTTTTTTCTGTTTACTGGAAATTTTAGGTGGTGTGGAGATACCTTTATTTTTGTGTTAAAATATTTTGACATACACTTTTTAATTGGTCTTGATTTTATTAATTATCACCTACCAAAACTAAGAAAAAAGATTTACTACTTTGTAAAAATTGTTGGCATATGTGTTTCCTAGAGGGTTGGGGAGAGCTCTGTGATTACATAGCTTCAGGGTCTTACAAGCCTGATCTTAGAATATTGATATTACCTCATCCCAGCAATCCTGGTACACAGGATCATTGAGTTCTTAGTTATGGTATACCATTCAAAAGCAGTAGTACATATTGATCCACACTTTATAGACTTAAGTGTCAAGATTCAAATATCAATTTGTGCTTAATATCTGTGGCTTTTTTTTGGAAAAGAGAAATTAAAACATATTATCTAGAAGATTATTATGTTTTATAAAATCAAGTTTAATACTTAGTCATTTTTGTGACCTTGAACAATTCCCTTAATTTTTTTGTCTTTTGCTGCATCAATAAAATAGGAGAGAATGCTTAGTAATAATGAATTCTTTCTTATAAATCAGGCTTAAATGATTAATATTTGCAAGTGCTCTTCCTAATATAAATGCAGAATTTAAAAAGGCGCTAACCGAGCTGGTCACTGAGAAAGAAGAAAAGAAAAAAAGAGAAAAAAATGTGGGCGAGGTATTTAGTTTCACACCTATTCAGGAAGGCAACCTTTTTGGAAATCACATGGAGTGTTTCTTCTTTTATTCCAGCCACCTAACATCACAGACCAATTCTGCTCTGCTGCACAGCCAATATTCTGCTTCATTTGACCCAGTCACGTCTTCAATCTTGTTAAACTACAGAGCACAACAAAACCAACTCCAAGAAAGGTTAACTGAGGCCTTCGGATTGATTGAAAGTGCTTGTCAAGGGTGCTGTCCCTCACCATGTACAATGGGTTTTCATTAGAATTTTGTTGTCTGCTTTGGCGTAGTTGGAAACATTCACATGATGGATTAATCAATTTCTGAGCTAATGCATTCACATGTGGTAATGACTTGCTCAAATGCCTCTCTGGCTGGCTGAATGGGCTTAAAGGAATTAAGTAGGACCACGAAGGAACCAAACTTTCAATTAAGGGAGAAAGTTGCAAAGTATTCTTTTCTAACCTAGGAAATGAACCAAGCCTGATAATTTCCTTTTATTTCCCCATGACATATTACAAGGTTAAAAAAAAAAGCTAAACCTATAAAAAATATAACATCATTTACATCTTCAATTTGTAGTACTGGTGGATGCATCATTAAGTATAAATGGGCTGCAATAAAAACACATTAATTAGTATAAAAACGGCAAAAAAACAAAATTTCAAGTTCATTTCTGTTCTCAGAAAGAAGGGCATATATTTATATATTTATGTATAATTAGAAATCACTAACTCATTCTTTCTATGGCAAATGCAACAGGAATATAGGGACAAAGAACTAAGCAGAGTGATCATTTCCATAAACCATGACTGCATCTCAGGCATGGGCAGCACTTCTCCTGGTTATTATACTCATAAAGTACCTATAAAAATGACTTCATGTAGCTCCACATTTATTGTCTGTCATTGTCCCATGGATCAAGTTGGGTTTACAAGCCAGGAGATGGTTTTCTTCCCATTTCAATTGCTATCCTTTTTGATGTCTTCTGAACTCTAGTGCTGATCAGCCTTTGGACACATTTTATAGCCTAGAAGTAATGACAAGTCTGTGATTGAACTGGGGAGCTGTGGGAGGGCACACTGAGAACCTCACCTTGTGCCACTGTCACATCCTGTTAATAGTTCTGATCCCAGTGATTACGTAGGCGTCAGCTGAGGGAAAAGCAGTTTTCACAGAAGGTGATATCTGGAGGACATTTCATTTGCAATTGTCATTGATTGGCCATCAAAGGGTTTGCCAATCAGTGTCTTTGATGGTGGATGTGCAAAATCTTGGGCTCATAAAGCTATGCATATAGAGTCCTATAGGTACTGTAAAGAAAACGCAATTACTAAGTTAAAATTGTCGACTTCTGAACTTCCTGGTCTTGTAGATTATAAATAGCTTCTTAGAAAGAGAAGGGGATTTGACTATGTTAAATTCTAAAGGAAAAAGAACTTGAAGAGGATGGAGCCTTTCAAGAGAGCCTTTCCCCAGGGCAAAGCTTCATGGGTGGCACATGCATCAGTGTTG
This sequence comes from Peromyscus attwateri, assembly GCA_902168425.1. Lineage (NCBI taxonomy): Eukaryota > Metazoa > Chordata > Mammalia > Rodentia > Cricetidae > Peromyscus > Peromyscus attwateri. The sequence goes on along the minus strand of CABHPP010101342.1, from coordinate 123,715 downwards.
GATAAGTCCTTCAAGGTTACTGAAGGCTGCATACTTAGGTTTTCCTGATGAGAGGCACTCGACCTACTCCCTTGCCTATTCAGGGCTGAGACGACAGAAGCCAGGCTGCAGTGAGCTGTGGGAGATAGTGGTTGCCCAGAATAAAGGGATGCACTAAAATTTGTGCCCAAGTCCTAATGTCCCTGACCCAAATTTACTATCTCATTGGATGTTGTCTTTCCCTATGAACAGGGTAAATTTTTAAAGTGGGTAAAGCATTTTAAAATTTGGGATGTCAATACATTGCAGTCTAAATTTTGGCCTGGATTGTAGTCATTTGAAGTCTTGACTGGGACTAGGGGACCCACTTCCAGTGGGACTCATGTTCATATTGACAAATTGTTGGCAGGAACTGAATGCTGGATGTTGGCAGGAGTCTTCAGGTCCTCTCTTTATGAGGACCCTTGAGTGTTCTCACAGCACGTCCACAAGCATCTGACAGAGTATGTAATTCCAAACAGAACAAGAGAAAAGTCATTTGGAGTTTGGGATCTACCCTTGTAGCCACATTCTGTCATATCCGTAATACTCCTTTTGTATTAGCTCTATTCAAGAGCACATAGAAAAGATGGCAATAATTACTGGAGAGTGGGTACCATGACTAGGTTCAGATAATAATGGAATCAGAAGGATCCACAAGTACACAAAAGTTAGTTCTATAGCTCAGAATGGGCTAGTGTTAGGGGATACGGATTAAAGATCTGAACAAGGTATAGACGACTGAGACCAGAATTTGTGTGGCAGACTTTCATTAAAAACCTGGAAGATGAAATAGGTGCATTCATCTCAGATGTACAGAGTAGACATGTATTTCAAATAAAATCCTGCAGAGTAGAGTTTAAAAGTTAATGTGCTGGTCAGCAAGTATACAAAATATGGTAGCATTTAGATGATGCCAATAACTGGCCTAATAGATGGTGTCAACTGAATTGAATTTGTAATTTAAGTGGAAATAAAAGGATAAAAGACATTGTGATAATGAGAAAGTAATAAAACCCTGGTTCCAAAATCCAAAACTGCTAGCAGCAGTATCTTTGGGGGGAAAAATAATAGCATGCAGATCACCAAATGTTGGGTGAAATGTATCCCAGGAAGTTTACAAGCCCCATGTCCTCTGTCAGTAGAAAAGAAGGAAGGCGTGAGAATAAGTTGAGAAAGATTTTGAGCAATAAATGTGGCTCCTGCAAAGAAGTTGTGATGTTTTTTACTATTTTCCAGCTTAGGTGGCTGCCCTGTGATCCTTCCCAAATGTCCAAACATGGGTCAGTATGTCAGCATCTCATCCAGTTTCATCTTTAAGTGCAGAATCACGTGGGCTTTTTCCTCCCAGCACTCACGCTAAGAAACAAATCTTAGTCCGCATTGCAGCATAATTTATTCTTCATTAGCCTAAGCTAGGACTTGCTCAAGATTACATTCAATTTCAATGTTTACAGATTCATTTTCATAATATTTCCTCTGGGCTTATTATTTCCATTTGCAAAAACGAACTAAATCTTCTGAGTCAGAGTGAGCTGAGATCATTTGCAAGGGGCCATTGCTCTGCCTCACACTTGGGTATTTCATGTATGACAGCGTTGAGTGCTATGGCAGCATTTTGGAAAAACAAGTGCTCTTTTGGTGTGGCTCTGGTTCTTTGTGGATGGCTGTGTTTAGAGCCTTTCAATGGCCTCTTTGCCAGGATACTGGCCCTTCTTAAGATCATCCTAACAGTAGCCAGAGGAAAACTCCATGTAAATGTTAATACAATTAGTAAAACTCTTTTGTGGAGATTTGGGGGTCACACAATATTTTATTCACCTCTCTATCCTTCCACTGCATTGATTGTAAATATCTAAGACATGATCAGCTGTGTAGTCTGTTTACTCACTCATACATTGTCCAATAACATGCTCTAAAAGCGTGTTCATATTAGGCTTCTGGTTAGGATTCAGGGGTACAAAGATGCCACTGTTCAGTTCTTGAGAGTCAGATCATTGTTGCCTCTGTGTAGCATCTTGAAACCTCGTTTATTGGAAACAAAAGACTATCAAATTTATGTATTATATTAATATCATGTCTTAAAAGTTTTCTTGAAAACCACTTAGGAGAACCCATGTGGATTTCCTCTGATATAGGACATGAAGACATTCCTGTTATTGATGGGCCAAACAGGACTAGGAAATTACCTATAAACTTGATCAGAACCAATCCAAATAGTCTTAAATATTCTTTCTCAAGTTCTTTACTGCACTATGATCTTTTATTAATTGGGTTTTTTTTTTTACTGTACTATGTAATCTTTTATTAATAAGAATTTTCATTCTCAAAGAACAAAAAGCTTATTTGAAACTGACTTGTCTATACAGGGGGGTGTACCGTGTTTTGTGACTCATACACCCTAGATCCCCTTTGACTTCAGATATGCTTGCAGAGGTGCATGGCCATGTCCTGGGCTCCATTTCCTTCTTTTGTAGCTTGACTCTGCTTGTATTTTTTAAGAGCACCTGAGAGTCACCTGTTGGATCACTGAAAGTTCTTAGACTGTGAACTGGCTCATTTTATATCAACCTGACACAAGGTAGAGATGGTTTAGAAGAGGGAACTTCAGTTGAGAAACGCCCCCACTAGACTGGTCTGTGGGTAAGTCTGTGGTGCATTTTCTTGACTGATGTGGATGTGGGAGGGCCTGGCTCACTGTGGGCAGTGCCATCCCTTGCCTGGTGGCCCTGTGTGCTGTAAGAAAGCAGGCTGAACAAACCATGGAGAAGGAGTTAGTAAGCAACACTCCCTCTATGGCTTGTGCTTCAATCGGCCTCCAGATTCCTGCCTTTGGTCTCTGCCCTGACTTTGCTGGATGATGGATTGTAAGTCATAAGATGAAATAAACCCTTTCCTCCTGAAGGTCCTTTGCTCACAGTGTTTTATCACAGCAAGAGAAGGCTGCCTCTGTCTAGGTCAGAGTTCGGCATGGTAATAAGTAATCATTCATATGCATCCACCTGAAGTTGCACCAGCTCATCTAATCTACCTGACTCAGTCGATATTGAGACACTTACTGTGATGCACTGGGAGGCTTTCAGATCCTCCTCTAGGACTAGGCAAGGACCTCCTCAGACCACAGAGTATGTGTATGTATGAGGATAGGGCCATCTCATAGTAACAATGGGGTCAATACCTCCCAGCATGGGAAAGACTCCTGGGAGGGCCATCAGTTTCCACCAGATACATTTATTCCATTTTAATGATTTATTATTTTTTTTTAACATTCTGACTCTAGTTTCCCCTCCCTCCTCTCCTCCCAGTCCCTCCTACCTCTCCTCTGCCCCCCCATCAACCCCTCCTCCTTTTCTCTTCAGAAAAGGGCAGGCTTCCCATGGATATCAACCAAAACATGGCATATCAAGGTGCAATAAGACTAGGCACCTTCCCTCATTTAAAGGCTAGACAAGGAACCCAGTATGAGAAGTAGGGTCCCAAAAGCTGGCTCCTTCTTCCACTGTTAGGAATCCCAAAGAAGATCAAGGTACACAACTGTAATATACATGCAGAGGGTCTAGGTCAGTCCCATGCAGGCTCCTTGGTTGCCAGTTCAGTATCTGTGAGTCCCTATGAGCCCAGGTTAGTTGATTCTATAGGTTTTCTTGAGGTGTCCTTGACCCCTCTGACTCCTATAATCCTTTCTCCCTCACTTCTGCAGGATTCCCTAAGCTCTGCCTAATATTTGACTGTGGGATCTCAGCATTTGTTTCCATCAGTTGCTGGATGAAGCCTTACTGATGACAATTGGACTAGGCACCAATCTATGAGTACAGCAGAATATCATTAGGCATCATTACATTGACATGTTTCTTTCCCAGTTGTGTTTGGTTCTATCCTAGGTTTTGGAGTCATCCAGCCTCTGGGTCCTGGCACTCAAGGCAGCATCCAGGTAGGCTCCCTCTTGTGGCATGGGTCTCAGGCTGGACCAGTCATTGGTTGGCCACTCCCACAATTTCTGTGCCACCTTTACCTCAACACATCTTGTAGGCAGGGCAAATTGTAGGTTGCAGGTCACAATGCTGGGTTGATGCACCAATCCCACCACCGGAAGTCTTGCTTGGTTACAGGAGATTGCCAGTTCAGGCTACATACATATCCCCTAATACTAGGAGTCTTAGCTTGGGTCACCCTTGTAGATTCCTAGGAGTTTCCAATGCACTAGTTTTCTGCTTTACCCTGAAATGCCCTCTTTTCCAGTCTTCTCTCCCAGTATTCCCTCCCTCCATCCCCACTCCTACCAGACCCCTCATGTTCCTGTCCCCACCTGCCCGAAGTCCTATTCTATTTCTTCTCAGGGAGATTCAAGTGTCTCCCCTTGAGCCCTCCTTGTTACTGATCTTCTCTGGGTCTGTGGATTGTAGCATGGTTACCCTTTACTTTACAGCTAATATCCACTTACAAATGAGTACACACCACATTTGTCTTTCTGTGTCTGAGTTACTTCACTCAGGATGACTTTTTTTTCTAGTTCTACCCATTTGCCTGAAACATTTATTCTGTTTCACCACATTAAATATTCCTTCCAAAATGCAAATTGTCAAAGGAACTGGCAGGATGCATCTGGATAATTGTGTTTAACTGAGACCCATTTGGGACTGAGTGACACTAGCGTATTAACATCCTGAGGAAACAGAAAAAATGTCTACTCACCCTAAATAGGACACCAAAAAAAAAAACAAAACAAAACAAAAAAAAAACAAAGAATGATTCTATCCAAGTTAAGTTTGGTGAGCCAATGGATTGATAGGTCTTATTTACAGAAATGTGGGTAAGAAGTTAATTATAGGAGTGTGGAATGATTCCATAGCAGCTGTATCATTGTAAGTCCCACCCTGGGATGGGTAATTATCTCTTAAAAATTGCATGATTAATTCCCATTTAGCTAGTCTTCTACTTCCCATATACCATAGCAACACTTGAACCCTAGGCAGACAAGCCTAGGGAATAGCTTAGTGATCTGGGACTCCACTTGGTTTGGGCTATACACACTTCCTTCTTCTAACAATGTACTCCACAACCTATGTCCCTCACCTGCATGGAATATGTACACATACCCATCTTCTAAGAACATACCTAACAACCTAGGACCCCCATATTGAGCTGCATGTCCATCTCACTCAAAACTGTGAAATAAGTGTATCTTCCCCTGACAGGCATCAGTGACTCCCCTTTAATGGATGGTTTCTATTCAAATATACTTCTGGATATATCTGACTATGGGAATGAAGGATCCTATCCAGCCTGGACTAGTTGGTATTGGGTGCACGAGAAGTGTGTCCTCTAGATGAACTTTTTATTTACCATTTAATGTCTATGCATAATTTGGCATGCATTGGATTAAAATCAGGTACATTTGTGGTAAAGGTCATGAACAGTAGAGAAAAGGTTATTTAGCCCGTATCTGTAATTCAAAACAGAGATCTATGTAAGCTATGTCCTTAAGTAGCCAGCCCCTCCTCACTTTCGACTCTATAAAAAAGAAGATCAAGGCAATAACCTGAGGCCCTAGAATACCTTCTCACTCAGTTGGCCTGCAGTCTCTCTGGGCAGCATGTCTGATCCACACTATCACTTTGCTTCTGAATTAAGTTTCCTTGCCATTTTGCAATCTTGGCATGCCTTTTTCAATTCCAGGGGCCTGGAAACCACAACCCAAGACACTAACCACCGGTAACAAAACCATACGTGTCTGGGATTACATACAGCTAGTTGAGGGGGCAGACAGATGTGCATCAGAGGAAGAGAGTCGCTGGAATAACAGGCGAGAGTCAAATTACACTCTCTGTCCATTCCTTCTATGAGGGAGTGTCAACATACTTGACCTAATGAAGGTGTGTTGAGGATGTATAGTCACAGCTTCTCCAATTAAGATGGCAATGGCCAGGTTATGCTCACAGGACAGAATTGAACAACAGACTGTATGATGTGAGGTGGAGAGAAAACCAAAAAAAAAAAAATCTCATAAAATCTTAGAAGAGCTGGGGTTATTCAGCCCAAGGGAGTCTTTAGTGCATTGCATGAAGGTTGAAGGGGATAATAGTGCATCACTTATCTGAAGATTCTTAAATCAAAGTAACAGCAGACATCTTATATAGGACTCAGGAGGCCAGGAGAACAGTGAAAACTAGCTGCCCAGTGAAGGAACAAGAAGCCTTGTTAAAGCTGTGTGCCCCTTCGCTGTATCTCTTTAAGCAAAGTTTCATCAGACAATCTGTCAAGGAGGATGCAGACAAAACTCAGTCACCAGTGAAAGGGTGCGCTAATAATGCTCTTAGATGGCTCTGTGCACTAATGTTTAAAGAGCTGCTAAATTTAGCATGGAGAACACTGGCAATTAATAGGAAATTATTTTGAGTCTATATTACCTGGTGAAAGGAAAATCAGCAGGTTGTTCCAGGAGGGTACAAGGGGAATGGAGTAGGAGACAAGAAACCTGGAAGTTAGAATTTTGGTCTTGATCTATATAAACAAAACAGGAATAAAGGAAGAATACAGTAAAGGAAAAGGGACTCAACTTCGAATTTTGCAATTCTTGTTTAATATGCTGGTTTTTGTTTTCTTTTTCCCTATTCTGTTAGCAGAAACAAAAGGCATAGAGGTGAGTCTCAATGGTCCCATCTCTTCTCTGAGTGATTCTGACAAACGACTGTATGTTAAAAGTCACAACAAGCTGTCTCCCATATTCATGTTCATTTTTACCTCAATACGCCACAGATAATGTTTAACTCAAGACCACCTTGCTGGGACTGGGCTCACAGCTCTCTCGGTAGAGCGCTTATCTAGTATGCATTAATCCTTGAGTTCAAGCCTGCTTAAACCTGCTGTAGTAGTGCACTCCTGTAATCCAGCACGTTGGAGGTTGAGGCAAGAAGAACAGTTTAAGATCATCTTGGGCTCTACAGTGAGTTCAAGGCCAGCCTGGGATACATGAGGTCCCATCTACTAGGGAACAGCAGGGAGCTCAAAGTACATTGCACACATGTATTAAGTTGTCATAATGAAACCCATTGTTTTGTTCATTTAATATACTAATAAACTTTTTAAAATTAATAAAATAGCATCTTGCTGTTACTTTAAGCCATTCTCCTTAGAGTTTTCTTTATCCTATAAGAAAACCTAAAACTAGACCTTTGTTTTAGCCTAAAGACCTGCACTCTTTGCCCCTGAAGATAAAATCCAAGACTGAATGCATTTTAAAACTCAGCCTCATGTAAATTCTCAGGACATGAGCAGAAAACAGTCAGAGCCTTTGATAGTCTCTAGCCAGCCTATTGGTAGACTCTTCATTCTGCTCTGAAACCTTATGAGCTATGCTTCCACATGAACATTACTGTCACACTACTGTCTTCCAGGCTCCTACTAGAGTGACCTACTAAAGTTCTCCTTACAGCATCCAACCATGTTCATAGTTTAAAGCTCCAAGGTCTTACACATTCCTCCAGAAACTCATCATGGTCAGGGTCTTCATAGCAACAGTTCTACTCTTGGTACCAAGTTCTGTATTAGTTACTTCTTTGTTGCTGTGATAAAATACCATGGCCGAAAGAAACTTAAAGTTTATTTCAGCTTATGGTTCCTGAGCCCTATATATCTAAATACCAGGCAAGGCATGTTGAAAGAAACATAAGGCTAAGAGGGCCATCTCTACCACACATAGGAACCAGTTAAAGTAGGGAGTGGATAAGGTCATAAACTCACATAGCCTGCCCCTAGTGATGCACTTCCTCATCAAGACTGCACCTTCTAAAGTTTCTATAACTTCCTTGAACAGAGTCATCAAGGGGGGATCAAGTGTTGAAATATATGAATCAATGGGGGACATTTTTCATTCAAATCACTATAGTTCTTACCTTCATAATCCCATAAGGTGTAGCTTATATAGGTACATATGATGGGGAAAATGAGAGGAGATCAGAACAAAGACTTTTATTTGCCCAAGTTCACTGAGCCAAACAGGACTCAAACCCTAGCTATTTGGTTCCAAAGCCACATTCTTCATTAAGCAACCAAGACCATCTAGACCAGTAATTCTCAACCAGTGGGTTGCAACCCCTTGGGGTGGAGGGTTAAATGACCCTTTCACAAGGGTTGCTTCAGACCATTGGAAAGCACAGATATTTACATGACAATTCATAACTAGCAAATTTACAGTTATGAAGTGGCAACAAAAGTAATTTTATGGTTGGGGGTCACCACAACATGGAGAACTGTATTAAAGGGTTGCAGCATTAAGAAGCTTGAGGACCACTGCTCTAGACTATAAACTGCTTGGTCACAGAGTTCCCTTCTTTCTTTCTGGCTTCATTAGAAGTAAGGTATTCTTTCATTTCCTTTTTCATACCCCACAATCCTATTTAGTCAAACTTGCAGCTCTGAAAATAACTTGGCCCTAGCAGCTTCATTATATGTGCAGCAGCCGAAGGCATCATGATAGAAAATTACAAGTTCCAGCAAGAAAATGCCCAATGAATCATTTTGAGATCCAATCTACTGAAAGCTTTGCATGTTAACAGATCAAAGGGAAGCCCACAGACCAACATGGAGGAGCCACTCCTGTGATACAAATACTGCTTCCATCTCTGCTTCTGCCCTGGTGTTTTAAGCCATTGATTTATTCACAGGATACATTTCTGTGTTCCCAAATGGATTAAAAAAAATCTGTGTCAAAAGAGAAAAGAAAGGAAGACACACTGGCCTAGTTCCCTTCAATTAAGAGTTTGCTAGCACATAGTTACAGAAATATCTCTTGCTTCTAGGAACTCCATTCCCAGGAGGGGAGCTCTTCTAATGGATAAGGAATTCCACTGCGCAGGCACAGCCTGCCCTCCATATCCCTCTTCTTTCCATCTTTCCATTTAGTTTCTATATTTATCTTAGCTAAGGTGTTACTTAGCTTCGTTTACAAGTGCCTGTAGCTCTTCAAGGCTTGTTACAGAGAGGAAAGACTAGTTCCACAGACCACTCATCCCTTCACCCATCCTGCAGAAGCAGCCTGCCTCGAATGCATCTACCTGACTCACATTTTTAAATGGCCTGTGCGTGACCACTTGGTTATCATTCACTCTTCAATGGTATCCATCATCAGAACATGAGAATTCACACACTTTCACAGGCCCGACTTTGACCCTCCCCACACATGCCTACTCGCTGCTTCTCCATCCCTGTTACCTTGTGTTTACACGTTTTGGCTATGTAAATGACATTTGCAGCTGGTGTTTTATATATCATGTCACACATACTGAGTCCTCTAAACTATGATTATTTCATTTGCCTAAATAGATTACATTTTCCTCTATTGTTTTATGTCATTTACCTGTTCGCAAACTTTAAACATACTGGTTTTCAGTTGGGTGGTGGTGGCACATGCCTTTAATCCCAGCACTCAGGAGACAGAGGCAGGCAGAGCTCTGAGTTTGAGGCTAGCCTGGGCTATAGAGTGAGTTCCAGGAAAGGCACCAAAGCTACACAGAGAAACCCTGTCTCGAAAAAAAAAAAAATTACTGGTTTTACTAATTCTGCCTTGGAGTCTTCCTTTGTTGTGGAAAACAAAAACAAAAACAAAAACATTTTCTCAACATACTCATGCTTTAGATGGCTGTCAGTTTCACCTGTGGGAAAGAATCATCCCCACAGCTCCTGATGTCTCTGGTTTGCCTGGCTGCATCGTGGTCCAGCTTTCAAGCTTACATCTTCTTTTCTCTGGGCACTGAGGACTCCTTTTGCCCCCCTCACATTAAGTCATTTTTCTTTTCTTGGGCCTGTGTGCTAGATTGGATACAACACATTTTCTGTTAGTTCTCTGAAATGGAAGCAAATGAATGAAATGTTGGTCAGATGCTCTGTGACAATTTTATTGAGACTCCCCTGCACTTGATAGGAAATAATTCTGACATCAGGGTTGGAAACACATTGCTTCATTTCTTTCCAAATTTTATGTGGCTAGGAACAGTCCAGTTTCATCCTGTTCTTAACCCTGCCTATAAAAATTATTTTCTCCCTTCTCTTTGGAAGCCTATAAACCATCCTGACTTCAGAGTTGCTACATTCTTTTCACATTGCACCATAACAAATCCTCATAAACTTGAAGTTTACAACCACACCCATTTAATTATTTTTATTATTATTTCACAGTTGTACAGGTCAGAAGTCGGTCAGAGTAGGGACAGGGGTCTCTGCTCAAAGTATTACAAGGCTAAATGCAACTGTCAGTCTACGTCATCTGTTGTGGGTACAGCACCTTCCTTGGCTAGCTGTCAGCAAGGGCTGCCTACATCCTGCTACATGAAGCCAGGGATAGTCTGTGCTCTTTCTTAAGACTCCAGTCTATTGCCAGGCGGTGGTGGCACATGCCTTTAATCTCAGCACTCAGGAGGCAGAGGCAAGTGGATCTCTGCCAGTTCGAGGCCAGCCTGGGCTACAGAGTGAGTTCCAGGAAAGGCACAAAGCTACACAGAGAAACTCTGTCTCAAAAAAACCAAAAAAAAAAAAAGAAAGAAAGAAAGAAAGAAAAGAAAAAAAAATAAAATACTCCAGTCTGTCATCCTCTACTGTAACCAGCCCAGAAAATATTTTACTTTTAAAAGGCTCACATGGTTAGATCCAACCCATGGGGGTAATAACCATATTTTATAGTTAACCTGAGCAGAACCTAAGCACAGGAGTTAACATCCAGTAAAGCAAAATGCACCATTGTATTGGGGTTAACCAGATCATGGGCTCCTCCCATGATCCTGTCAGCTGAGATGTTAGGGTGATGTGACTTCAGGTGTTTGCTCTCTGTGTCACAAAGACACACGTGTGTCTGTACACACCACCATTGTATAAACTGTAGGGCTACTCTCTCAGTCTGAGAACTGAAGTTATACACACATCATTTCTTATGGGTCTCGCTGACTCTTTTGCTTCTACTCTACTTTTTTTCTGTTCTTTTAAGACTTCTATGTTGTTCATCCCATTTTCTATGCTTCCTTTCCCGTTATTACTCTATTAGTCTTTTTGTTTTATATTCTAGAAAAGCCACTCAGCATTAACTTCCAGTTTTATCGTGTTTTATTTATTTGTGTAATTACATTTCTAGTTTCTAAGACTTTATGGTATTGTCTAGATTTTTTTTATGAGAAGTACTTTTTTATGTATATGGTCTCTTCTAGTCTTTTCAGTAACTACTTTTCTTTTTCATATTTCTTCTCTGAATTTATTTTACTTTGTTAGTTCTCTTCTCTGTCTCTGGTATGGACTACTTTTCAAATGTCTAGGAATTCTTGGCAATTCCTGCTGACTACATTTCATACTATAGTCATATATAATTACTGCAAAAGACGGACGTGTCACTGTGACAGATCAATTGAATGGTATTTCCATAACATTAGTTCTTCAAATAGAATGGGGCAAGGCATAGTATCTAATCACTCAATGAAACATTTTATGGTTTTACTGACTGAGAGCAACATAATGCCCAGCCATGCAACTCTGAAATGCCAAAGTCTCTGCATTTTCGTGTCACCAAAGGTTTCCCTTCATGTCACCATAACTGATGCTGCAGTCTCTTGAAATGAGACTAGTTATTAAAATTTTGACATCAGGTAAGCATCAAAATGAAAAGTAGCAAAAAATATATTGGGAGATAAAATGACTCCTGAGAATTCTTCAGGGCTGGGGCTGGTGTCGAATCCATTTCAAACTTTTGGATTAGGAGTGAGAACCCAGAACAAAGTAAGAAATGCTCATTAAGTTTTCTTACAGTTGAATTTGAAATAAATTTTAAAAATTAAGTGAGAAACTTAACAATACCCTTAGTGATAGAAATGACGAGAGGCTATTCATTAGTATGCTCTCTATCCATGAAGTTGAGATATTTTATTTACAATTTTAGTAATATCTCTATGACTATCTACCTTTTATTTTCATAGTGAGTCTGAATTTCAGGGAGGACAAACCAGAAAACTAATGGTAGTTACAGAACAGTGTCAATCACAAGGATAAAAATTTGCATAAAGTCTAAACCTTCAGGCTTTTTAAATAGATTGACTTTTTATCCAGATAGAAATGGTGTAAATAAATAATGTTCAATGTACATGGAGACTTAGGGTTCTACAGACCTGGATTAAATTTTCATCTCTGCAGCTTAGTGGTTGGATTATGCTTAATAAGTGAATGGTATTCTCAAGGATCCAGTTTTGCCATAAAATGTCATCTATCACACAAAATTGATAAAACTTACATGAGATGTGTGGAAAATGCCTCACACATAAAAACAACTCAATGAATGAGGACTTTTGTCAGTAACATGCCATAATCCTCACTACTCTTTTATTTATGAAAATATTAAAATAGGTAGTGCACTGCAGGACTGATATTCAGTACAAGTCTGGACTTTATCGTCTTAATTTACTGTACTATCTACCCTTGAGGTAATAGACAATGATAAAGTGAGGGATGGTTATAGAGATCTCCTGGCAATTAACATACTCTATTTTCCAATTCTAATTCATTTTATTTCATTTCACTTAACTCAATAAATTTTAAATTCACTGAAAGTAAAACATGTTATGCATGAACAGAAAGTCCCTAATAGATATAAACTTTCATGCTCCTACATTTGCAGAATAATGGGCATTTTTTTGTATAAGTTTAGTGAACAAAGAAACTTCCTGGAATGAATGTGACAGTGGTAATTAACTGATTCTTCAAAGAATAGAATTTGGACATGAAGACAGGGTCATTGTCTTTACAACAGGCATTACAGACTGCACTGAAGCATTAGTGAAGTCAAGAGGTTAGACAAACATTAAAACACCATGATTCCTGCCATCACCACTTTGTCTTAGTGTCCAGCATGAAGGCTAGAACCATATTGTGTACAAAGACCAATGTCTTGTACAATGCAATAATCTGGACTCAATTTGTAGTGGTGAATTCTATTTGCAGCAAAGGATGAGTTATAAAGACTGGGAAAAAAGCTGGTAAAATACAAACTGTACATTTCCCTTTTAATAAGGGAACAAGGGGTTTTCTTAGCAAAGAATACAACTTTTGTTTACTGAGTGACTGATTGAATAAAAGCATAATAAGCTGAAATCATGTGCAGCATGATGTAATGGAACACAGGTAATGCCACGAAGCCACGTGGCAAAACATAGACGAATAAAAATGGGTTGGATTAAGTTGTAAGTGCTCGTTAATGATAAGCCTGAGCCGTAGGCCAAATAGTTTGTAATACTATAAGCCTCTGTGTATTTATTTGGGACTGGAGGATTGCAGGACCGGGCGGGACAGAAACTTCCACCTACACTGTAGACAGGAAATTTCCCTGGGAAGTCTTGGGTGATAAATTATGGTCAGTTTTATTCAGTCTTAATTCATAACAGGGTAGCAAATACCCATCTTCCCACCTACAACTTCACGGAAGCAGCTATGTGTACGTGCTAGGAGGGGCTTGCACTCATCTTACAGGAGCCAGGATAGAAAATAAGGAAGAACTTATTCTAGAAATACATATCAGTTCTCCCATCCCCATCATTGTTTTACAATCTCGAGGTGCCTACAGAGGTGGGTAATCATTTTTATAAGTCTACCTCTTTGGATGAAACAACTTCTAGGTGCTGGGCTAGCATCTAGCATCTTTTTTACTTCATTCTTTCCTTCCTTTTGAAGCCAATTGTTTAAAGCCTAGGCCATTCAAAACCAACCACAGAATAATTTAGAAATATACTGTACATGCCCTAGAAAGACGTAGACTTATAAAAGAAGGACTTAAATTCACTGAGGCAGATAAGGCCTGAAGCACTGGGCCATGCCTTAAGCTAACAAAGAGCTCTGACATGCGCAGTAGTATCCTGACCCAGAGGACCCTGAAACTGGACCCTCAAGATGACCACTGTTGACATATGACCCAGAGCCAACCAGGAAACACCACGGCAGCTGGAAGCAGAGCCCGCCAAAAAGTACACATATAAATACCTCAGTTCTTTGTTTAATAAATGAGATTGCTTACAACCTTCCAGAGCCTGTGTCATTTGGTTCTGCGTCTACTCGCCCCCTGCCCCCAGGATCAGAGACAGTGGGACCCCAGGTGCAGAGGAAGCAACAATTCACATTTCAAGCTATATCTCATACAAAGATAACATAAAACAATAGACTCTGAAGAAGCAGAAGCTTGGATCTAAGGACCTATATTAAGGGAAAAATATTCAGTCTTCAGAAAAAAAAATTAAAAAGGAAAAAAAAAAGCAAAATCACAAGATATACAAAGAAACAAGAAAACCCAGTCTACTGAAAGGAAAGTAAATCCACCAAATCCATACCTGATAAATGCCACTGTCCTGACAACTTCAAAAACAACTGTTACAAATGACCAAACACCTAACACTAGACATAAAATAACCAAATAAACAATACGTGAGTGAAGTGGAACTACCAAAAAAAAGAGAGAGAGAGAGATAAAAACAAAAATAGAGTAAACAATTCTGTGCCTGAAGAATACATAACTAATATGAAATGTTCACTAGAGAGATTCTAAAGATTTGAAAACTGGAAGAAAAACAAGTCAAAGGTTTGAAGATTATACAACCAAAATAATAAAATCTGGGAAAGATGAGTAAACAGATCTTGACTTTGTGGAACATCAAACAGCAATGTACAGATTGCAGAAATTTAAGGGAAAAGGGAGAATATATTATTCAATAAAATAATGACTGAAAAAAATTCAGATTTGGTAAAAGTCATGAATATACATATGTAAGAATTCCAGTTTACTTCAAGCAGGAAAAACTTGAAGAAGCCTCATCACATGATGATCAAGATATTTAAAAACATTCTTCAAAGATAAAGAAGAGAACTGATTCATTACATACCAGGGGTCCCAATAAGGCTATCAGCAAATTTCTCACCAGAAAAGTTGGATGCTAGAAAGTAAGGAGTTAATATTTTAAAAGTGCTGAAGTTCATAGAACTGTCAATCAAGAATCTTATTCTGACAAAGATGTTGTCAATAGTGAATGTTTTGTGTGTATTTTCTTCTGTCTTTATCTGAGCAGCATATTCTTAGCTAATTCATATTTAGATTTAACTGTAATTATTGACCTAAAAGTCAGATATGAGGACAAAACTCTTGACAAAGCTCCAACTACCTCATGAGTTAGAGAGTTCTCAATGTGCTTCTCGAATGGGAAAGTGTCAACTATCCATAAGGCAGAGAGGCCTACCTGTCGACTTCTAATCTTTGGAAAGGGAAAATTCTCAGTCACATATCCAATGTCCCTCTATCGTTTTTCAAGAGTCAAGATGTTCCTACTTGGCCTTGATCTTTCTGGATCTTTGTTACACAACTGCAACAGTCAGATATTTTGTTACAAAACTTAGTTTCAGCCAGATACTAGGTTTTGAATTTTTCTGTACCTGAGAGACAGGTGAACTACCAAAGAATGCTTTGTTTTCTTTTTTTTTTTTTTTTGGTTTTTCGAGACAGGGTTTCTCTGTGTAGCTTTGCGCCTTTCCTGGAGCTCACTTGGTAGCCCAGGCTGGCCTCGAACTCACAAAGATCCGCCTGCCTCTGCCTCCCGAGTGCTGGGATTAAAGGCGTGCGCCACCAACGCCCGGCGAATGCTTTGTTTTCATGCTTAAAATCTAACTCATTATAAATTCTTACAATCTCTGTAGGGCATCAATCTATCTTATTAATCATGTATGAAAACCTACTATTTTCATAAGTCTTATATTTCTTATAGATCTACCTGATCCCTGAATCATTATACCAGAAAAGTCATAAGAAAGATATTTTCTAGTTGCCTCTAATGAGCTCTGCATGATTTGATTTCCACTTTTACTAGAGACTATCTGCATTCCAAATCCTTTTTGATCAACTTTTTTTTAATTTGAGCATTTCACACATGAGTGTTCTGTATTTGTGTCTTTTCCACAGCTCCTTTTCTCTTGTGTTCCCTCAATTGCCTCCCTCAAATTCAAATTGATTATATCTTCTCAGATATCTATATGATATATATACATATATATGTATATTATATATGTATGTATACACATGGTCACTTATATATACACACATATGAACATACATATAAAATATGTGCACACACACAAACACACAGAGTCCAATTAGTGTTGTCCTTATTTGCATATGCTTAGGGATGACCACTTAGGTTTGGGATCTTGTTCCTGAAAACAAAATAGAAAAAATTGTTTTTCCCTCAATGGTCATTGACTTTAGCTCTTCATCTAGGGGTGGAGCCTTGTGAAATTATCCTCTATTCATGTTGGCATGTTGATTGGTATAGTCTTTGCAAGTCATGTGCAAGGAGGCATATTGTTGAGAATTCATAGGATTAACATCCCTATCCTGTCCAAAAGAAATGACTATGTGGCAGCCATTTCAGTCACTAGGCTCTAACAGCCTCACCCTCTACAGTGCTCCTTGAGCCTTAGGTGTAGCTTGCATTATAGATGTTCTAGGGGGATCTGGGAATCCCATGGTCAATTATTCTCTGCCCTTTAACTTGCTGTAGATCTCTCTTATAATCTCTATCTGCTTCATAATGCTTCTTTGATAAGATGTGAGAGCTGCACACATTTATGGATATAAGGATCAGTATTTATATGGCATTTGGAAACTATATTACTCAGATCTTATCTTCTCTCCCAGACAGGTTGAGTGATCCAGTCCTCAAGCTCCATCCTACCTCTGTTATCTCCAACTATTCTCAATAACATTTTTTATTAGTTTCAACCTCAAGGAAGCATAAGCTGAACTGAGTCAGATATGTAGAAAATATCTCGAAAGGAAGTCCTATTGTAAATAATATAGTGAAAAAATGTAAACTCATTTCAGGCTGAGATGTGCTGTTGATATCTATGGGATGAAAGAGGGAAGGAGAAGAGTATTCTCAGAGCTTGTCACATTTCTGACTCACATTCAGGTGGGTGAGAATTTCTCAACAGAGGCTGAGAACTCTACTCTATTGTAGAGTTCACTATTAGATGGAATATTCTGGTCCCAATCTTCCGGCAGCCTGGCTATCAGCGAGTTCTACAGGATATTCTTTGGAGATCTGAAAAGGGGGTATCTCTTTGTACATTACACTGATTTGAAAATACACCTTGAAAGTGCAAACAGGAATAACTGAGGGATACAAGAAAATGATGAGCAGTGGAACTGACTCACTCTTTACTAATGTGGAGACTGGAAAGCTAGACATGTCAGTTCTCCAACGTTATTGCAACTAGAAGGAAGCATTCACCCAGCTCACTGGCAGTTCATGAAATGTGTAGCAGATATCTCTAGGAAATCCTATCAGTTTGCAGAGGTTGCTGTTATTGCCAAGGATGGAAAATCTACGTGAAGAATTTAGGATTACATGTCCAGATAGTTGTTATATGCTATTAATAGATCCTTGATTGATTGAGGTACTTGTAATTGGGTGCTATTATAGTCATCTGAATTAGATTCAGTTTAGATGTTTTTTGTCATTGTTGTTTGTTTGTTAGCTGGATAAATAAATCAGTTTAACAGAATTGAGAGCCCACAGATAGATTTATGATTCCATGTGAATTTTATATTTGTTATGATACCATAACAAATCAGTGGGGAAAAGAGGAATAAATCTGTGTTTAACATCAGGATAACTGTATTTAAAAGAAGGAAATGTTACTTAATATAGTACATAATGAATCAGCTCAACTGGGATTATAATAAATAGTAAAAGAAATATAGGAGAAGTCTGGTGATAGACATTCTAAATAATTCAAAAGATGCAGTATTCTCTGGAGCCCAAAAGATCCCATAAGCAAAGTTAAAAGTTAATGAGAGGCTAGCAAAATATTCCTGATGGATCTTTGACAGAGGGATATGGAGACACAGATAGCTATTATTAAAAAAAAAACCAAACAAACAAAAAAAACTTTCCTATGTAAGGTGCCCATACTCGGTAATAAGACAAATCAACATACCACTGAGAGCAGCAATTTTCAGAAGAGAAATTACAAATAGTGCAAGAAGCAGATGGATATATGATCAATTTCCTTCTCACCAACAATTAGAAAATAGCTATCATTTTAACCTATGATATGGGCAAATATTTTTGAAAGGATGAATAATATTAAGAGTTGATGTGACAAAGTGGAGAAATAGGTACTTTCATCACTTTGATGGAAGTGTAAATTTGTAAAGCCTCTTAGACAGGCATATAATGAAAATTAAAAATGCTCATACACTTTTGTAGAAGGGACAGATGCTACCACCACTATGTCCCCACAGAGGCTTGTGAGATACAGCGGGTTTGTCTGAAGTGCAAGAGATCTAGGCTAAACTAACGTACAAGTTGTGTTTTCACAGTTGCTAACCATATAAAGTAAATGATGAAAGAAAGGTAATAACTTTATTCAGGTATGCAATTATGAAGCCATATGATAGGCATTCAGAGACAGTGACGGTTAAGGTAGCCAGACCAGGTAGTAAACTTGAACAGAGTTGATGGGTAAAACTGATGAGTTAAGAAGCACCTAAAACAAATATCTTGTTATGGATGGGCTTCCATGAGGAAGTGATATAGCATGTAGCTGGTTTGATCAACATCTTTGCTTTGTTACACAGGGAGAAGACTAAAAAAAAAAAAAAAAAAAAAAAAAAAAAAAGTAGACGAGGGAAATGGTGAAAAATAGCATGCCAGGAAGTCTTCTATCTCTGTAAAAAAAATTCCTGAGAGAACAATGTAAAGACAGAAAAACTTACATCTTATTTGGGTTCATGGTTTTGGAGCTTTCTGCCTATAACTGGAGACTCTGTTACTTTTAGGCCCCTGGAAGACAGAAACAATATTTAAGATGAGCATGGCAGAGAAAGGGGGCTCATCTCACACAACCAGGAAGCAGTGCAAATGAGCCAGGGCCAAGATAGACCCTTCAAAGGCATGCTTTCAACAACTTAGCTATTATAACTAAGGCCTTGCCTTCCATAGTTCTATTACATTCCAGTAGTGTGTTCAACTTTTCAAATTATCAGTGAGTAAAATTATTGATTATGGCAGAGGCTTCATGGTCTGACCAGGAAAATTTTTCACTATTGTGTAACAGTTTACCCTGAGAATGAAACGTTCCTTCCTACAGTACAGGGAAGCTCCTTAAGCAGGAAGGTAAATGGCTCAAGATACCTTCAGGAAGTCCCTGAAACTGACTAAATTTTCTAGGTCCCTCCTGGAGTAAGCAACAAAGCTACTGAGAATCACTCTCAGAAAAGCCAACCTGCAAAGAAGACTCTGAGACCAGACCAGCTGCCTGGAAGAAGCAGAAACCCGCCAAACTGCCTAGTAGAGGTTTAGGCCAACTGAGTCATTTGGAAAGAACACTCCCCAACCTATTGAGCTGCAGTGTGCTCCAGGTTCCCAGCTTTTGTGAGAAGTCACTCATGCCGGGTGGACTTTGGTGATGCAGCTGTCTTTGAGTCCTTTCCATTAAGTAACCCTTCATCTATACTCCTGCAAGTAACCCCAATAAAACTCATGGTTCACCAAGTTAGACTTTGGTGGTATCCATACTTTAATCTGTCTGTGGGCTTCCTTCCTAAGGTGAGTAAATGTGTGTGTTGACTCATTCTAAGAGTAGTCTTGTCACGTGACACTCACAGATATACATTAATAATTTCCTAAGCATCCTACTGTCAAATCAATTTGACAATAATGAATAGCCATCTGAAGGCCCTTATGACACCGAAAGATATCTTCTCAAACAATACTTAAATGATGACCTTAACAAAGTCACAATTATGCCTAACATGGCAAATTATCCTGCATATAATAAAAAAATACACTACATCTCCTACCAAGTTCTAGTATTGCTCAGAAATTTATATCTAAAGTTTCTTCTGATATTCTCTTAGCTATGAATCCCAACAAAATCAAAATGAGGGCCCTAGAGATGGCTCAGTGAACACAATACTTACCCCACAAGCATGAGGACCAGAGTTCAGACCCCCAGAACCCATGCAAAGCTGAGTAGGCATGGCAGCTACCTGTAACCCAGGGCTTGGAAGGAAAAAAAATTGAGGATTCCTGAAGCAGGCTGGCTAGCTAGAGTAGCTAAATTTGGTAAGCTCAGGGTTCAGAAAAAGACCCTGCCTTAAGAAATAGACTGTGATAAGAAAAGCCACCATACATATACACATAAAGGAAAAAAGAAATCCTTATTCCCATCTGAAGCCTCATGACCTCTTTTCTGTCTGCATTCTTCCCATCTTTTAGTCTTCTAAACTGTCCTAAGAATTTCCCAGTAGCCTCTTCTTAGATCGTTCCACTCCACTGCTCCACACAATTTTAGCTTTTCCCACAACACAGTTCCAACAGCTTCTGAACATTAAGCAGAGTCATAGAAACAGTCACATTTCTCTGGATATCAGTATCTTATGTTAGTCACTCTTCCTGTCATTACAACAAAGACCTGGAACAGTGTGAAGGAAGGTGATTCATTCTGGCTCATGGTTCCAGAAGTTCCAGTGGCTGGCAGCTTGCACTGTCTCTAGGCCAATGGCAACATCCATCCTGGCATGGTAGAGCAAAGCTGCTAACCTTATGGTGGCCAAAAAACACAGGAGTACAATGGGAAATGGATTGGTAGCAGATTTTTTTTCTAGAGCATTTTCCTAGTGACATAATTCCTCTTAGTTTCTGACACTTCACAGTAGTGTCATTTGATTATGAATCCATCAGTAGATTAATCTATTGATGACATTAAGGTACCAAGGATACAATCACTTCTGTCCTGGCTAACTTTTTGTCAACCTGACACAAGTTGGACTTATCTGAGAAGAGAAACCTTGATCTAGAAAATGATTCCATTGGACTGCCTGTAGACCAATTTGCAGGGTATTTTCTTGATTAATGATTTCAGTAAGAATGCCCTGGTCACTCCTGGACTGATGGTCTTGGGTGGTATAAGAAAGTAGGCTCAGCCAGGTAGTGGTGGTGCATGCCTTTAATCCCAGCACCAGGGAGGAAGAAGGCAGATGGATCTCTGTGAATTTGAGGCCAATCTGGTTTACAAAGTGAGTTCCAGGACATTCAGGACTGTTACACAGAGAAACCCTGCCTCAAAAAACTAAAAAAAAAAAAAAAAAGAAAGAAAGAAAGAAAGAGAGAAAGAAAGAAAGTAGTCTGAGCAAAAAATGGTGAGCAAGCCTGTAAGCAACATTCTTTCATGTCTTCTGCTTTAGTTCCTGCCTCCATGTTCCTGCCTTGAGTTCCTGTCCTGAAAAATATGTCAACCAAATAAACACTTTCCTCCCCAAGTATCTTTTGGTCATAGTGTTTTATCCCAGCAATAGACACTTAACTAAGACACTTTGCAAAAGCCCAAGTTATGAACACTGCTGCATTGGTGCCTTTAATACATTAGCCACAATGTGTGCATATGCGGGGGGGGGGGTATATTTATATGAAACCAACAATAACCAGAGCCTAGGAAGGCTTCAAGAAAGGGAAGTAGATGCCAAAGAAAGGAGCTCTGTGAAAATGAGCATCACTCGCCCAGTGTCAAGACTCACATGACCTGAGAATAAGAAGTTCCCTTTCTTCTTGCAAAGTATAACTGGGTCTAAACAAGATTATTCTGTGATTTGAGTTTGAAACAACCGTGGAATTGAAAGATGGGTAGAGGCTTAAAATCAAGGTAGAGCGTGCCATTGCTGTCTACCGACGAGACACTGGACAAGTTTCTTCACCAATCTAGTTCTCACTTTTCTCTATTGCAGCTTGAAGAAGATAGTAAGTATGACACTGTCATCAGGACATCATTTCTCTAAGCAAAGTAATGTATTAGAAGGACGCTTGCTAAAAATGCAGTTTAAAATATTCCTAAAGGAATCAGGAAGCAGCATGTATGGATTCCAAAGGTTTTCAGGTACACTCCAATAAGCATGGTGAAACAAAATACGACTACATAATTCACTACTTATCCATTGCCTATTTTAGGTATTAACCAACTTCTGAACATGCCTGTCTCCAACGGATGCAGATCTTTTTGGGGTCAGACCTCTCTTTTGTCCCTCTCTTTGTGTCAGTGCACAGAGCTGAGCTTACTGAGTAGATGTCAAAGCTGCCTTTGTACGAGGCGTTTGGTGTGTGTTACTCTGTAGGGTAGAGACCGTTATTTCAGTTTTTATCTGAGGAAAGTGATGCTCAAGAAGTTTAAATAATTGTCTCAAGATACCCAGTTATTAAGGAGTGAGATAGGATATAAACCTTGATATTGCTGACTGCAAAATTCATGCTCTGTAAAGAAATAAATTAAGTTGCATTTGATTCCTTTGGTGAATGTATCACATAACAAGCACAAGTTTATAACCTGAGACTTGTCTATAGTTCTGTTCATTCCCCCATGTCTGTCAGGCTGTCCTCTGGATCATCTCCGTTAAAGGATAAGAGATGCTTCTAGGTGACTTACCTAATTAGAACTGATACACTATATACTAACTACAGAGAAGGAAAGCACTTCTTGGTGTCTTCACAGTCTGATTTGTTGCTTAATAAACCTGAACATGGAAAATCCAGAACATTAAAATAGTCTGAATTAAAACCTTACAGACATCTGGGGTCTGAAATTCAGCTATGTTGCTTCAGTGAAATAAGAGAACAATAGATTTAACCAGGACTCCTGGATTCTGTGATGCAACTGTCTCTGGTATTAAGTGAGAATAGGGAATCCCCATGATATAAAGTGATGTATCCAAAGTTTCACAGTTCCAGGTGACTCTGGTTTATGCCAAGTTGACCAAAAACCTGTACATGTGACCCTCAGTCAGCTTGACACACAAACAGATCACTATTAAACTGTAACATTTCCTCTTTTGTTTGTCCCCAAGATTTTGTGTAACTATCACAATATAAAACATAGTATACCCTTAAAAGCCCCAAAGTCTTAAAAAAGAATTCAAACACTTTGAAGTTCAGGGGTCTTTAAAAGTCAAAATGCTTTTAACTGTGAGCTCCTGTCAAATTAAAATTAAAAAACAAGTTAAACACTTTCTTACTCCAACAGTGAAGAATCCAAACACAGTAACAATCAGATCAAAGCAAAACCAAAATCTAGTAGTGTGAAGAGCTCAAAGTCTGGTGTTTGGGACTCACACATGATGTTCTGGGTTCCAGGGGGCTTGAGAAATCCCACTTTTGTATCTCTGACATCTGTAGCACAAACAGTTTATCTCATAGACCAAGACTGGCTCCACTCTACACCTACTACTGTCCTTGATGGTTATCAACAGTGCCGGCATCTCCTATATGCTCAGTCTCCACTACAATTGAGGCTTCACCTTTACCAATAGTCTCTCCTGGTATCTTCAGGGACTCTAGCCTATCACATGGTACCAAGCCTCAGCTTCTCTTCATGACCCCTTCATTCCTGAGATTTCCATTGCAACCAAGGCTTCCATTGCACTTCACCAACGGCCACTCCTGAACTTTCTTCAGGGAGAATCTAACCTTGCCAAACAGTGTCAAGCCTTAGATGTTTTCAATAATCCCTTAATGCTTTTATAATGGGTATTATGCGGGAGACTCATACACATTACCAAGGTCAGCTGCTAGCTTAAGATTCAGCTTCTCTCCATCTCACCTTACACCACAGCTTCTATGTGCTGATCCTGATGAACTGATGATTTTGTCTCAATGCTGCTGCTCTCCTATTAATCACTGATGATTTTTCAGCTCCAGTCCACCACCATCGTTGGTCCCAATAAAACACAGAAGGCTCCTCTTCGGTGAATTCTTTTTTTTTTTTTTAGTATGTAAGAGGCTTTTATGTCTATTCATCACGAGTGCATGCAGCAGTTCTTGTGAAGGTCAGAAGAGAGCATTGTATCCACTGGGAGTTGTAAGCCACCAAGAAGGCACTGGGGATCAAGCCAGGTCCTCTAGGAGAACAGCCAGTGCTATTCACCACGGAGCATGTCTCCTGTCCTTCCACATGGTCTTCATAAAAATATAACACAAATATCCCTGAGAGTATCTGAGACACTCTCCAAACTTTCTTCTGAAATCTCACAAGTCAGGCTCCAATTGTCTGCACTCTACTCAGTAGCTTCCAAGCTGCCATAGAAAAGCCCATTGAGAACTCAAAGGCTTTTCCAGCCCAACGCTCCATATACTTCCACAGTCCTCTCCAAAACAGCAAACTAAGGTCCATCACAGAAACATCCCGCTCTCTGGTATCAACTTCTATACTAGTTATTTTTCTGTTGCTGTGAATATGCCATGACCACAGGCAATTAAGGAAAGGAAATGGTTTATTTTATCTTCCAAGTTATAAACTACAGTTGAAGGAAGTCAGGGCAAAAACTCAGAGCAGAAATGTGGATGGAGGAACTGAAGTAGAGACCATGGAAGAGTACTGCTTACTGGCTTGCTGGCCATGGCTTGCTCAGCTTGCTTTTTATACAGTCCAGGGCCACCTGCCCAGGGGTGGCCCTGCCAAAGTGTCCTGGATCCTCTCAAATTAGTCATCAATCATGAAAATTTCCCATAGACATGTCCATAGACCAATACAGTAAAGGCAATTCCACAATTGAGGTTCCCTCATCTCAGGTGACTACAGTTTGTGTCAAGTTGACAACAACTAACCTGGACAATTACAGATTCCTATGATTTGAATTTGGCTTGTCCCCTAAATGTTGTGTGCCAAACTCTTGGTCTTCAGTGTGGTAATTTTGACAGGTGGTAGAATATGTAAGAAGCAGAGCCTAGTGGGTCTGAGTTTATCTTAAGTAGGGTTTGTGTGCTCAGGAGTATCTTCTGACACTCATGAGATGTCCCAGATTGGTACAAGCCAGTCTGGTGCCTCCTCTGAATCTCTCTTCCTTCTTAGCTCTCACATGTGCCCATTTCTGCATGCAGCTAGTTTTCTTCCTACTCCTCAGCCCGGCTGTGGTGCAGCTAGGAGCAGCCACCAAGATAAAAGTTCATGTTGGTCAGGTTCTCCATCCACCAGAATCATGGATTAAATAAAGCACTTTAGTTATAAATTATCCTATCTAACATGCCTTACAAACAAGATGTGCTGATGCACTGGTTTCCCAAGAAAACTCCCTTTCCACTCTGTATGTTGGCAGTCCAAAATGAAGCATTGGGCTAACACAACTGTTAGAGTACATTGAAGCATAAACTGTTCTAGAATATGGTGAACTTCTCTTGCCGCTTATAGTATTATACTCCACAGGGTGGTTCAATAAGTTATTTGTTCACTGTTTAAATAAACTATTAGATTGAAATGTTCTTTTGGCATTTGCAGAAAATGTCAGAGGGGAGATTTTGTTTGCAGAGGACCAAGTGGTTCTTACAAGATAACACTCCTCTCACATGTAACTATAATAAGCAATGGAGATGAAACATTAGCAACCAAGCATGGGACAGGAGCAGTAGATAGTAAGGAGATGAGATGGCATGGAGTTAAGGACATGCTTTTTCAGCGGTTAGCTTGAGAGCAGTCTGAAGTCGGTGCCGTCTCGGGGAGCTTACATGAAGAAAGGAAACACCGTGGAACAAACAGTGAAAAAGCACAAATGAACTCTCCCACCTCTCCAGCCAGAGTAATAAGAGGACAGAGACCCAGAAACCACAGTGAATGGGAAGTGAGAAAGGAGGCCCAAGAGGAGGGGCCAAGAGAGAGACTTCCAAACTCCCATGTAAACTTTGCCCATATTTCCTGGCTTAGTCACGAGCCGCAGAAGTGGGTGGGTGGGGGGCAGATTCTAGAAAGCAACAAAAATAAGGAAAATGTGAGCTTTCACGTAAGAGCTAGTACTTGCTTTTTGAGACTAATCACATCAAGTGTCCGACAGCATAAAGGAAGCAAGTAAGCAATCAAACAAAATTAAGTTTCACTGGAGCAGAGCAGAACCTGGAGCTTCCAAATAGAACACTGCAGTGGTCAGGAAATGATACTTCAAAAACAAATATTACCAGATGACAACTGGGGATGCCATCTCTTATCAAGAGGAGGACTATCATCAATCAGTTTTAGAGTAATTAGTTCCAGTATTGGCTGACAAAGATTTTAAAGGGATGATTGCAATTATACTCAAAGATTTTTAAACAGTTGAACAGTATTTGATAAATTCAAAAGGAAACACTATTGGTGAAATAAGTGTGCCTCAGGTCTGTGGTTCTCATACCTCTTAGGTCTTAGGAATGGGGAGAAGTAAAGATCAAATACACCCAACCCTCACTGGGTGTGAAGGAAGCTGTGGCACAGAGTACACATCCATGTGGATGAAAAGCTGCAGGATTTGATGA
The DNA here is from genome assembly GCA_902168425.1 of Peromyscus attwateri. Classification (NCBI taxonomy): domain Eukaryota; kingdom Metazoa; phylum Chordata; class Mammalia; order Rodentia; family Cricetidae; genus Peromyscus; species Peromyscus attwateri. The sequence continues at coordinate 97,370 of CABHPP010101342.1, read as the reverse complement.
GTGTGCTGCAGCAATAGCTTTCCTTTAACTAGAACACTGTTTCCAAAATCATATTCCCTGAGATGGCAATGAGCATTTCCAGAAAAAAAGAATCTGTAGAACGTGTAAGCTGAAGGATTTGAAAATGTGAACTTTTAAACTGTAGTGTTTCTTGAAGGTTTAAAATAAGCATGCAAATGTGTGATAGGAGTCTCCAAAAGGCAGAATTTAAATCAGACTTTAGAAATAATCCCTTGTAGACCTCTTCTACACCAGGGCACATAAAGGAGCTAGCTCTCTACAGTATACACTCAGAAAACAGTACAATGAAAATCCCATCTTCTTACCATGGAATTCAAGAGTCTCTATCACTCACTTCCATCTATTCAAATGCATCACCTTCCATGAGTCTTTGTTGTTAAAGATTTATTTATTTGTATGTATACTCAGCCTGCATGGATGCATGTGTAGCACATTCCTGCCTGCTGTCTGCAGAGGTCAGAAGAGAGCATTGACTCCCTAGGAACCGGAGTCACAGACAGTTGTGAACTGCCATGTGGTTGCTGAGAATCAAACCTGAGTCCTCTACAAAAGCACCAAGTGCTCTTAACCACTGAGCCATTGCTCCAGCCCCACTTTCATGATTCTTGAGAACATTCTGACACAGAGGATTATATTCCAAGAACCATAATGCATTCCTGGCTCCATCATAGCAAAGCACATTTACTCCATTGCCTATGTGACTTCTTTTCTACTCTGTCCTACATCAATTATGCTCTTCTCTGAAGGGTGTAGGTTTCACAGAATCTGTACTTCTCCAATGTGAGTTTTATGAAAATTCTGTTATCATCAGAGTGACTGAGAGCTAGATACACAAAGTTTAGTTTGAGTTCTAACCCAAGAATGGCCATTGAATGTTCAGGGTCCAACAGGACTCCTCCCAGCCTCGATGAACAGGAAGTATGTGGCCAATGCCATGGGTTGGAGTGCAATCAAAAGTGATGCTCATTCTGGTTGTTACCCTGACATTTTTGAAGAAAGAAGATCATGATTTGTTAGTTTCTTTCTTCAAAGGGTAGCAGCCAGCGAGATGGCACAGTGGGTAAAGGCACTTGTCACAAAGCCTGACGACTTAAGTGTGATCTGAATCCCACATGGTAGAAGGAAAGGAGGGAGGGACTCCCACAAGATGTTTTCCACACATAAGTCATGGCACGTGAGCACACACAGACAGACATATCACACACACACACACACACACACACACACACACACACACACACAAAAAAAAAAAAAAAAAAAACATAGTTAAAAAAGAAGACAGCTGGATTCTCCTAGAAGACTATGCAGATGTTGGCAAGCCATTTCCCTTCTCTTCTCTGGAGCACCTTAGATCATGCACCTGAGTGAATAGAGTAGACTGGTAACATCTTTGCATTGCAGATGAGGACTACCGAGTGTCATGGCTAATTTTGATTATTAGTTTGATAGGATTTAGAAAATCTGTTGAAAAAAACGAGGGGATTTCCAGATTGAGTAAATTAAGGGGGAAAGACCCATACTAACTGTGGGCAACACCATTCCATGGATTGGGGTCTTGGACTGAATAGAAAGGAGACAGTGAGCAGAGAACTAGCATCCATCGTAGATGTAATTCTAAATGGTCTTATTAAATAAGAAACACAGAGCCAAATGGTGAGTTAAAAGCCCAGAGATCAGAGAGCAGTAGCCAAGAGCTGAGACCACCTTCTTACCACTCACTGCCGCTGCTGTCCTTCCCCTGAAAAAAAGACCTACTTCCTGTGTGTCTGTATTTTTTATTGACTTTCTGTTCTGCCTTCTCATTGGTTCTAAACCCAGCCACATGACCTCCTAGTCACTGCCTGTCTATACAGACCTCCAGGTCTCTATGGTTGGTATTGAGATTAAAGGTGTGTGTCTCCAAGCTGGCTATGTCCTTGAACACACAGACTCTGCCTGCCATGTGATCAGGATTAAGGGTGTGTGCTACCACTGCCAGACTTCTTCTAAATGACTTGCTATTAGCCCTGACCCCCAGGAAACTTTATTTATTAACATACAAATAAAATCACATTTCAGCACAAATAAAATATCACCAAAATCCATCTCTACTTTCTGACTACAGATACAATGTGATTGGCTGCCTTAAGCTCCTGCATCAATTCTTTTTCCATCTATGATGGTCTTCACCCTCAAAGTATGAATCAAAATCATTCCTTCCTTCATGAAACCATTTTGGCCAGGTCTTCCGATATAATAACAAGAACAGTAACTGACAGTGTGTCAGCTGGTCTCAGAGTAAATGGTGAAGGAGACATCCTGGCTTTCCACAAGACAATCTGCTTACTTTCTCTATTTTATACTGGCTGGTCATGTAGGATTTCTCCAATGCAGTGGTTTTCAATCTTCCTAATGCTGTCATCCTTTAATACAGTTCCTCATGTTGTAATGACCCCCCCACTATAAAATTATTTCATTGCTTTCATAACTGTAATTTTGCTACTGCTATGAATTGTAATGTAAATATCTGATGCACAGGATATCTGGTATGTGACCCCTGTGAGATTCGACCCCCAGAAGGAGTGCAGCCCACAGGTTGAAAACCACTGCCCTAATGCTATTGAAAACTGGTTTGGGAATCTTTGAGCACTCTCTATGGTGATTTCTAGTCTTAGCATTCATGGGGTTTATAATTCAACCTACATTTGAAAAAGTTCTTCAAGAAGGCTTTTGCTTTGTTAATTACTCTATAATTTGTAAATAACTTTTTTTTCTTCTCAAATTTCAACATGTACTCAAGCCACCCATGATTTTTGTTAAACTCTCTTTCAGGAAGAGGGTATTTCTTACAAAGTCCAGGTATATTGGTCACATTGTAGCAAAAAATGGCAGAACAGTGGCACACTGTGAGAAAAGGATCAATGGCCTATGAAGTGTGAAGGCTTCTGAACACCGACCACTCTCACAGTTCCATGGCACTGTAGATGGCCGGAGTCTCTGAGAAGCCCTGTGTGGGTTTTAACACAGTTTTACAAATTAATTTCAACACAATTTTCTATTTCTTTCTTTACACATTTTTGTGTGAATGCGTGTGTGTGTGTGTGTGTGTGTGTGTGTGTGTGTGTGTGTGTGTGTATTAGTGACAGCTTGTGAGAAATCAAACTCAGGTTATCAGGCAACAAATCAATGTCTCAGTGTTAGCCACTGAGACATATTGCCAGCTCCAATGAGTCTATTTTGTGAAAAAAATGTCTATTACCAGACAAAAATAGGTGGCATACGACAGAATTTGGGAAAGAATTTCATTAGGAGAGGATATTTAAGGAATAAATCAATCTATGTTTTCATCTAATTCCTTAGTTTCTATATCTGCTAAAAAACCATTTTCTTAAATTTTTATCTCTAAATAATCAAAGACCTGCTGCCCCTCCATATTTATGGATTCAACTAGATGTGCATAAAAATCTTCAGAAAAATTCATCTGTACCAAGCATGTTCAGAATTTTTTCTTGTCATTATTACACTTAATTTGATTATTTCTAGACTCAGAAAATTAACATAGGCTTTCTCTATTCGAGGTTCCTAGAGTTTATAGACACAAAGTCATGCGTTTATATGACATGAAAGGAGAAGTGAAATTGTCTAAGAAAAAAAAGAATGTAATGAGACAAAAGGGTAAGAAGGTATGCTGGGAATGTGTCTGCAACATACAACATACACTTATCTGGAATTTTATAATAAATTCATGCATGTATTGAATAACAACAATTTATGTTGCATTTAAGCTACACTAGGTAGTCTAAGTCACCCATAGATGTTTTGAGACATAGGAAGAACTAGGACACATTATACAACTATCCCACCTGATATGGGACCTAAGCATGAATGGATTGTAATAGCCACACAAAGACCTAGAACCAATAACTCATTGATACCAAAGGATTGCCATATTAGGCTTCCTTGAATTTTGTTTGACATTTCAAATGTCAAGTTCGAGGACATACATCTGTGTCAGATACTCCTTTAACTAGGAAAGGTTGCCATTCCATCAGAAACACTAATTGGGTTTGGAGATTGCGAGACATCCTTATTCAAAAGATGCCTAAGTTCTTCACTGGCACTGGATTACCCCCCAGGTTAACCCTCTGTTATCAGTTACTTTTCTGTTGATGTAGTGCCATAAGCATGACCACAAGCAACTAATATAAGGAAGAGTTTATTTGCGCTTACAATTCCAGAGGGAGAGTCCGTAATGTCCAGGGAGGAATGTCAGCTGGCAGAAGGAGCAATAAGATGAGAGATTAAATTAGCCACATACAGGAAGCAGATAGAATGAACTGGAAGTGGGGTGAGGCTAACGAGCTTTCAAAACCCCTTTCTAGTAACATAGTTCATTCAGCAAGGCTGCCATAGTCCCCACAAATAGTGCCTCCAACTGGAAACCAAGAGATCAAATCCTTGCACTTATGGGGGACATTTCTCACTGAAACCACCACATCTTCCTCTTGCCCCCTGTTTTCAGATGAACAGACTCTTAAGAGTGAGGAACATTGGCTTGCTACCATACATTGGTAGAGAACCATGCTTGTTTGTTTCCCCAAAGACATAGAAATCAGTTAATAAAACAAATGTTACCATTGCCTGACATATCTGCGAGCAGCCAAAGGGACATACACCTTGACCTTCCCAGCAGTCTCATAATAAAGCTAGGCCTGGATTAACTCCATCCTTGATAGAAGGAGTTATGGCAGATAGAAAAAGTTACTTGTTTAAGACCTCTGTTGGGAGAGCCAAAATTGACAGACTTTTCTTATGCAGTAAATACTTTCAATGCTTGATTACTTAACCCTGTTTTACAGATAGGAAAATAAGTCATTTGTCCAAACCCCCATTAGAAAATGATGAAGCTGAGACTCAAGTCTGTCTACTCAATTCCAGTCCCTCTCGTGTGGAGGACTTCAGTATTTCTTCATCTGTTGGAGATATTGGCAGCCACTGAGCCTTGAGAATGAGGGGAAGAATTTAATAATGAAGAACAGATCAGACTTTGGCTGGAAAGGAGTTTCTTTTCTGCAGAAGTTTGCCTAGGGCCAGCTCAGCATTGCATTACATGGCTCCTTTTTTTTTTTTTGCTCTTTAAATATGCGGTATAATACCTTGTACAAGATTGTATTATTAACATCTCATGATTCCTTAATGTCTTTTAATGAAACATTTTTTTGCAGGGTACGTTTTTACATCATTCATCTAAGTAAAATTCTGAGGGCTTCTTTTTACAAAAGCATATAACATGAAGTCTCCATTTGAGAGTGAATGAATGAGTGCATGGTACCCAAACTTCCATTATCTGGAGTCTCAGAAAAGAACCTAAGCAAAAACAGTAATCAGCAGAGGAAGACAATGATATCTTCTAATGTTTTAAAAAGAAACCTGTTAAATAGGGTTTTTTAACAGACTAGGCACATAGATCTAGAGGAACAGAGGGTGAGCAGACCAAGGGCATTCACAGACCATACTGGCTGGCAGTTCACTCACATACAGCAGGCTCAGAGCAGATATCCTGTTTCTCAGCTCAGAATATCCTTCTAGGAAGAAGAGACTTCCAACCATCTGCCAAGGAGGCCATCTGCACACCCTCATAATGTCATCTTGGTATTTCTCATGCAATTTCATACCCTATGTGTTAAATATATCTCTATAGATCATTTAAAATGCTATTGAATTCTTGGTGTTATCAAAATGAAAAGCTATGTGCTGCAACTAATCATTTTCTAATTGTTGTCTTACTCATGTTTCTCATGCTTCTCATACCATGGGCTTCATGCTTCCAGAGAGGTGTGTTCCAAGTACAAGGCTGTATGTTTTCTCATACAAATTTTTCCTTAAAGCTAAAAATTGCAATAAATGCTAACAGTAGTCATTAGTGACTACTAGTCTTATGCACCTGACATTGCATTAGGGTGTTTGCATGTTGCCTGGCTTACTTTGTCTACTATAATCTATGAGACAGGCAGAATTTCCCATACCTAGTTATCCAAGAGAATCAACATAGGAAAGTGACAAAATCTAGTCTCTCAACCAAGACCTAATGGATCAGAATATTTAGAAAAGAAATTAGAAATTTCTATTTTTCATAACCTTCCCAGGGAATTATGGGGTAGACTGAGATTAAAATGAACATCTGGGAAAGATGACAATGTTATTTGAACTTTATTCCTTATGAAACTGAAGCTTGAAGATAAAAATCCTGCATACTAGATAGTGGCCAGGTTGTCCTTGACTGTGTGCCCTTCAGAGCATCTGCCAAGGATAGTTTTGTAACTCTGAGTGTGGTCTGGAGACCAGCAGGACTGGCCTCACTTGGCAGCTGGTGAGAAGTGCACATGTCTATGAGCATTCCCTAGATTGGCTGAGTTGGAACCTGCATCTCAATCACATCCTCATGGGGCAGTTTGCGAAGTGCTCTTATTTCCCATCAAAGCAGGGAACTAGAAACTGCATGGGTAGGATGCCTCCTTTAGGTGTTACCAGTAGGCAGCATGAAAAGAACTAGGGAGGTGGAGAGAAAGCAGCTGGTTTCTTCCACTGCTGCAGGATTTCCTGCAGAAGCAGTAGTGAGCACAAGGAATTTGAGGCAGGCTATTGCATGCTCCAGACTCTTGGTCATGCCACAGTGAACTTCACGGTGGACAGTGAATTATGGGTCCCTTTCATGGCAGTTGTTCATTTCATAATTCAGAAACAACCACAGCAGTGCCAGGGCATAAGTGAGGTTCATGGCTCTGGACCCAAGGGTATTAGAATTCTCAATTTAGGGTTTTCATCCTTTCGTTCTTTTAATGCCTTCTAGAACCTTGGTAAGCAATTCCTGGAATCACATTCTATTCTACTTAAGAAAGTATAATGATTCTCTTTTCTTATCTAGCTACTAACTGGGATGATAACATAGTTATTATAGGATAGCCATACTTTAGTAAAAGGATAATAAGGTGGAGACTCATCCCCAGAGCCTATGACTTCAAAGTCCATGTACTTAACTAATATCAGGCACCCCAGAAGCTCTATATAATATTCAATTATGTAAGACAAATGAGATGCCATTTTGCTTTTCTTTCTCTTATTCACTTAAAAAAATGCATATTGTGAATTTATTTTGTGCTAACCACTGTGATAAGTTCTGGGCATCCAACAAAAACATAGCTCAACTGCCATGAAAAAAAAAAGATGCACAGATAATTGCTTATAAGACAAAATGTTAGGGTTGCTAGCTGACTGATTTCTAAAGGAGGGCCAATTTAGCTTTGTTATTACTGTGACAACGTTGAAAAAACAGAGTACGATGTCACTTAGGGCTGGTACACCTCGGGACAAGAAGTCCTTCCTGAGAAGAAAGCAGTTGTCTTCTGGAAGCTGACAGACATTGATTACCCTCTTTTCCCAAGGCCATGCCTATGTTCCTCACTCATTTATCCAACCATCCATTTAGCCCTTCATCCACTCAACAGCACTGAGTGCTTTGTGTTATAGTGAGGCTCCTTTATGCCTTGTGAAAAGAGAACTTGAACAGAATAAGCAGCTCTCCCATACTGTCGAATTCTACTTTTAAAGAGACAATAAGTTAGCAAATAAATGGCAGTTCACTTTAAAAAGGGGTCTAAATGAAATAACCAAAGCAGTGTGTGTGTGTGTGCGTGTGCGTGTGCATGTGCGTGTGTGTGTGCTTGTGTGTGTGTGTGTGTGTGTGTGTGTGTGTGTGTGTGTGTGTGTGTGTAAAACAGTGTGTTTGAGACAGACCTCTATTAGAGAGGACTTTGGCATAGAAGTCACTGTCCTTGTCCTCCAGCAGCTAAAAGATGAGGATACGAGTCTTCTAGGCAATGCTGGTAAGGGTCGGTTATAAGCACCAATGTGAGTCAGGAACTTTTGTAGAGCCAGCATTTTCCCTCCAACACAGCGCCACCACAGACAGTATTCAGGGTACAGATTCCTTGGAACAGGCATAAACTTTTGTGAGGAACAGTGCATGGTGACACCTGGCAGAACACAATCATCACAGATGACCAAAGGCTCCAACTTGGATCTCAAAGCTCAGTTCACTGCTACCATTTGTTTCTGTGTGTGTCTCCATTTAAGCATCCATAAAATGATTCAACTCACAAGATTACTATGCATTTGGTGTATGTCACCTAGCACATTATCTGGTGGGTCAGCAATAAATATTCACTGACTTTTCAGTGAAATATCCAGTTTCCTGACTTTAATGTCAGAAATCCTTGTACTTCCCTTACAAAGTGATGGATCTGTCTCAAAAGAGATGGTGGAATTGGCACGAGATAGCCTCATTCTCCTTCATCCACTATGTATTGATAAGAAGTGATAGGAGACATGGATGGATCCTCCTTATGGAAAAAAAAAAGATTTAATAATTACCTCACTAGAATAACCTTCACTGGTTTTCTGTCAGTCATGACTCATTTAGATACCAAGAAAAGGGGTCCATGCACACTGAAGTTAGTTGGGAGACTTTCTCTACCTCTGCTCTGATTAGTTCATTAGCATGCATCTCAGAGTTTAAAATGGGATATTGTGAAGAACTGAGGAGAGCATTAATCTGAGAAACTCTGAATTGGAGACGCCTTGAAAGTCAGACAGTCTAAATGGTTGTGTCCTCCCTGACAGGATGAGACAGTTAATTTGACTTGGCAGCTTAGCTAGACTATGGGAACCTGTAGTTTATTCAAACAGTACCCAGGTGCTGCTCTGAAGGCATTTTGTTGTTGTGGTCATCATTTGACTTTAAGTAAACAGTCATCCTTGGTGATGTGAGCGGGCCTCGTTACCAACGTCTCAAGAATGAACACTGACATTTTCTAGAAAAGAAAAAAAAAAATTCTGCCTTAAAGAATTGGATCCTTCTGGAGTTTCTAGCCTCCTGATTTTCCCTACAGATGTAACTCCAGCTCATACATAGGATCTCTAGGCTCCTGTTGGGACACATTCAGACAGTGGGGACTCCCTGTCTTCTGAGGGACAGTCTTTTCCACCTGGGCAGCCTTCTCTATTAGAACACCGTGTTGCCTCAGTACTTGTACCAACAATAGGCTTGGAATAGGACACATCCAGCTGGTCCTCCATGTTCTGCCTCTTCCCATTGGCTAGTACCTTGGTGACTTACTTGATCTCAACCCTTCTTTTTCATGTGTAGGATGAAGACACTGCAATCAACTTTAGTCAGTTGCAGGAATACTGAAAGTTAAGTGATTTTTATTTTCTTCTTTTACTCCCTTATCCTTCCCGGTTGTTCCTTAAATGGGGACTCCACACATGTGTTGGCTAAGCATATCCCAGTCTCCATAGTACAGTGGAAAACTAGGCAGGCAAGAGTCCATAGATGACCCATCAGTAAGCAGATAAAGGAGCTGTTTAGGCTGATAATGTTTATGGACTATGGAAAGAGTACAAGTGGCACACTGTGAGGCATGACCAGTGACGGAGGTTGGCTTCTAGATTTGGTAGGAAATGAAAGAGGAAAGAAGCATTCTAGTTCACGGTAGCATGATGGCTAGAGGTGGTATAATGAAGATTTTGTTATTATGCAGTGAGGTGCCTTTAGAGAAGTTTAAAAGCAGAGTGACTTCAAATTTACTTTTTAAAGTGGACAGTCAAATTTACAAGGAAAGCTTAAGAAGAGGCATGATCAGTGACGATGCCTCCAACATGCCCATAACAACATCCACAGGACTTGATGGAGCCAGCCCTATCATAAAAATATGACCAATGACAATAATAACCTGCCTCTCACAGGATGGAGCATTTTCTGATGACTTACTCCACCTGGCTACCTTAGTCATTCCTCTTAGGACCAGATCTATGCTCATCCTCATCTGCAAGGACTCCCATTTGCCAGTGTCCTTCTAAAACTGTTCCAAGAACAGAAAGAGTCTTGAGACTGATCACACCCAAAATAATTGAACAATAGATAATGGACTTTTCAATGGCAATAGGACTTTAGAAATCCTGTTAGACTGTGGATTTGTGCTAGCCATGCAGTTGATTGGCACTGGCATATTCTACATAAGTATCTAGGTGTAGGACTAGAGAGATGGCTCATTCAGTCAAATGCCTGCCTGCTGTTCAAGCATGAGAACTGGAGTTTGGATTTGCAGCATCTGATGAAAGTTAGGGGTATAGCCGTGTGATTTGGGGGCAAGGTTCAGAGACAGAATTATCCCTGTAGATCATTGACCAGCTTGGCCTAGCCAAATGGTGAGTTCTAGATTCAAGGATCCTGTCTCAAAAAATCACGAAGAAAGCAATTGAGAAAGACATTTTGACATAGACCTCTGGCCTCCACACATGTGAACACATGTCAATCCCTCCTGACAAATTTCTAGTGTGCCAACTTGATCTGTTTCTGCACACACTCCTTTACTTGTTTTTCAGGACTCCATGTCTGCAGAAGTTCTTCCAAATTAAAGGAAGATCATGGAGAAATGTGTTTATTCAAAGAATCATTTCCAGAGATTTGCTCATGAAGTGGAACACAGAGTACACATTTATTAAACAAATAACTGGTACACATTTGTTCAATGAATAACTGTTTTAATTAGCACTAGAGGAAAATGCTTTATTAAAAATGGAGAATTTAATGAAATCAAGAGAACAAAAGTGACTCATAGCTTCGTGCTGTGACATATTCGTCCTAAATACTGTGGCCCTACTCACATGTTTGTGTATCCTGAGCTGACTTCCTTAGTGTATGCTTATGTTAAAAGACCACGTAACAGCAAAGAATTCTTTAAAATGATTTGAATAACTACAAAATAAATCATGACATTGACTGACTGTGCATTGTTTAACAGGATTTATTTGAACAAATGAAACTACTAATCCTAAAGTGTTTCCAGATTTTTCTATTTATTTTTCACTATTTTAAAGGTTTCCTTATATATACTAATATATATATATGTGTATGTGTGTGTGTGTGTGTGTATATATATATATATATATATATATATATAATCATTCTCTTAGAACTAAATGCTAGAAGAGGATGTATTAGTTCAAACCTATTTAATTTTTTTTATTATTTATGGTCTATTAGCCCTCAAAAGCAACTCCAGGCAGTGCTTTTTCTCAAAGACATTTAATAAGAATAAATGAACATGAAGAAAATGAGAAAGGATTTGTACAATCTATGAACACTTGAAAGTAGTCAAGGTATAGTGAGTGAATATGTTATGTGCTGAGAATGGCGGTTCTATTATTCAAAGTCTGGCACCTACTTAGTACCTGCTTATTTATTACATTGAGAACTAACAATGATAGACCTTTTGAAGGCCCAGGACCTTGTGTTAAATCATAGTCTGTGTTTGCTTTCCAAGACTCATGAATGCACATAGGTAGAGGCCCCATGATAATCTTGAATGTCATCACAGGAAGGCTGCCTTAAGACAGAGCCTCCCCACTGGCTTGATGCTCACTGATTCCACTATACTGGATGGCCAGTAAGCACCAGGGATTCTCTTTACAAATGTTCTCTAGATTGAACTCAGCTCCATATGTTTACAAGGAAAACACTTTATTGATTATACAGTCCCACCACTCCTACTTCTGGGTAGTCTATGACTCTAAGGAACACTTGGTAAGGCAGTCAAGAGCCTAGACTTTATAGCGTGCTTCGTGGTAGGCCAAATTTGAGTTCTAACACAGGCTGTCCATATGAACTGCAAGATATATAAGCACGTTGGCTTTTAAGGATGGGAAGAAAGGAGCACAACAGAACCTACATCATTTGGTTGTTTAGAAAGGTAATTTAGTTTATGGTAGGAAAGAAGATCACTGACACACAGGGACTGCTTGAAAATGATGGTTATATTATTAATTATTACACCTAAACTGCCTTATAGATGGCTAATCCAATGGGTTTTCTTTACATTAGTTCATCCACTGTAACAATCAAGCTTTGAGTTTTGAGAGAGAGAGAGAGAGAGAGAGAGAGAGAGAGAGAGAGAGAGAGTTGTGAATTTGAATGGAGTATATATGAGATCCTTGAGCCATTATTCTTGGAACTTCAATGTTATTATTGAATAAGATCAAATATATAAGTATAACAACCTTTGGAAGTTTTCCTTCTCTTGATCCAGCCTGTTTTTGTCCTGTTGCTCAAAGCTCAGTTGAGGTCATATCTCTTCATTTACCTGTCTTGGGCCCATTGTTTCTTAAAATACACACCTTGCTCTATATAATTTACTTTATCACTTGTTGGGAGCAAGAGTAGTTTCCTAAGGAAGCAACCATGAGGCAGGGATGGAGAGATGGCTCCGCTGTTCAGGGCAGGTACTTCTCTTGCAGAGAACCCAGCACTCACACCCGGCAGCTCCTAAACTGTAATTCCAGTTCCAGGGGAATCGGACATATCTGGCTTCTGTAGCATCGGCCCTCATGGGCACATACCCACACAGAGATACACAGCTGTAGACATAATTAAAATAGTACAGCTTTAAAAAAAAAAAGAAGGGGACCATGTAAAGTAAATTCTGCCTGTCTGAAAACCTATTTATTTTGAAATAGATCTCTACATTGCAAACAATTGGCTGATTAACTTATAGAAAGAATGCTGCTTAATGGTATACCCTCTGATAGATGGACTCCCATGTTTTATTTTTTTCCTCCCCGCATCTTTATCCTTCCTTTCCCTCTGCCCTTCCATCTCCCCTCTCCCCCTCCCTTCCTTTGTTCATTCCTTGCTTTAATTGTTAGAATCATTGTTGTGTTGCTGGTGGCCTAAGAACTTCCATAACTTGTTTTCCAACTGTTATAACTTCAGCAGAAACTTCCATTGTCAGACACTGCTTTCTCTTTAGCACCACACAGTTTCCCATTATTCACTTTAGAGTCGGCTTTGTCTTCCATAATGCGATTTCTTTTCCCTGGAATGCCTAACAATCACTCCTAAAGCTGTTATACAATGTTCTATGTTGTTTGTGTGCTCTTCTTATACATCCCATGGCATTGCCTTTTTGGCTAGGGTTTGAGAAATTTCTTCAATGATGACTTTCTGTCCTTTGGCTTATTTTTTCCTACTCTGCAAAATATTCATTTAAAATACATTTTAATTGACGTATTACATCACTTGCCCACTTGCCCACTTCCCTTTCCTCCATCCAACCCTCCCAGGTCTCCTTCCTTTAATTCCTCATATGCTTTCCCATTCCCTTTCAATTTGATTATTATTTTACACACACACACACACACACACACACACACACACACACACACACACGTGCATTATATATCCTGTTTGTTTCATTTATTGTGACTTACGTGTATGTGATTTCAGGGCTGAGTACTTTGTATTGGATAACTAATTATGGGGCTCATCCTCTATTTGTCTCTCCCACTCTCTTACTAGTCATTAATTGCCTACAGTTCTTTGGAAAGGAGTGGGACACTATGCGATTTCCTACTTCTGAGTTAGCATGCCTGTTGGAATTATCATTGTTCAGGTACTATTTAGCCAACCACATTGTTGAGGTTTCATGAATAAAGCTTCCCTGTCATTTCTAGGAGGTACAATCTCACAGCAGACTTCCTAGTTCTCTGGCTCTTAAAAATCTTTCTACCCCTCTTCTATATTGTTTCCTGAGTTTTAGGTACAGGTGTTGTGTTGTAGATGTGTCTATGGGGACTGGATACCTTGTATCAGTTGATCTCTGCACTAGGACCAGTTGTGGTTTTCTGCAATGGTCTCCATCTGTTTCTTCAAAAAATATTCTTAATACATTTAAAAATGTTATTATGATCTTTGTCGTGTTTTCAATTTGTTGCCTCTGTGTAGCTTCAATTTCTTCCATTGTGGATGCCATTCATCCTCGACTCCTTTGTATATTCCAATAAAACAGTATCTTCTCAATTATATCAAATTTCCTTAATTGATGTATTCATCTAGTTTTATGTTTTCCAATTAGTTATTGTGATTTAATTTCTCTTGTTTCAGAATTTTATGTCAAAAAAAACCTAAATATCCTACTCTGGTCATGATTTTCCAACAAAATACCACACACTAGATTACTTTACAGAAGGTATTTATATCCATAGATTTCAATGATGGAAAGTCTAAATTAAGTTCCAGGTTTCAGTGGTTCCTGGTGAGAGCTTGTTCTGTCTTTGAGATCATTGCCTCCTCTCTGAGTCCACACCTGGCACGGGAGGCTTTCGTCCTTCTTCCTGTTTCTATAGGGACACAAATCCTACCATATGATCCTACATGATGATAAAGTCCCATTGGGACCTCATCTAAATTTATTTGCCTTCCAAAAGCCTCTCTGTGCCTTCTCACATTGGAGTCCTATCTTCACCATATAAAATCAGGGAACAACATGTTCAGTATAGAACAATATACAACACCAGGTTGTGATGAGGATGTGATGCCCTGAACCCTAATGTGAAAAGGCACAGCCACTTTAGAAATTAATTAAATATGCACTCATATAATATGCAAAGGGTAGTTGAAAGCAAGATACCAAGCATGATTGTTAAAAAACTTCATTAATCTCACTGGGCAGTGACACATGCCTTTAAACCCAGCACTCGGGAGACAGAGGTAGGCGTCTTTGTGAGTTCAAGGCCAGCCTGGGCTACAGAGTGAGATACAGGACAGGCACCAAAACAACACAGAGAAATCCTGTCTCAAAAAAAAAAAAGAAAAGAAAAAAATTCATTAATCTCATTAATCACCATGTTCTTTCTGGGAAAGAAAGCTTATAACAAGTTAGAACTGTCTTGTGAGAAATCTGTCTCATAAGAATTGAATTCTTTGGAATCTACTGAGGAGAAATAGAGATGTGTGTGAATAAAAACACACACATGTGAGCTGGACTGATGGCTCAGTGGTGAAGTGTGATTGCTGTGCAAGCACAAGGGTTGAAGTTCAGCGATCAACACCCAACTAGATGTTGGGTACCGTCTTGTACATACCTGTATTCCTAGCACTGAGCAGGCAGAGACAAGTGGAGTGCTGTGGGCTGCTGGTTGACAGCCTATCTCAAACAGGATCAGGCAGAGACTTTTCCTTAAACATTAAGTCAGAGTGAGGAAGGAGGACACCTGCTCTTCTCCTCTGGCCTCAAGGATATACATTAACTTGCACACATATGTATGCACACATCTGACTACATACACTTTCATGTACATGTACACATACAACAAAATACACATGTGAATGCTCATAGTAACATTGTTCATAAAACCTAAAACTGCAAATAGCCCAAAGCAACACCAACAGTTGAATGGATAAATATGGGATACTCAAAGTGTTACGGACTGTTAATCATTAATAAAAGCTGTAAATGAGTGATACATGCTACAAAAATGTTTAAACTTCAAAATTGTATTCTAAGTGAAAGAAGCCAGATGGGGCAAAGCATAAATCATGCTTCTCATTATATGAAATGTCTGTGAATGACCAAGTTTCATACAGACAGATGAGTGATAAACTAGTGTGAAGGTGTGGGCTATTTATCCATAAAGCAGCTAAGAGAAATCCTATACATTTGAAAATGTTCCAGTACTGGATTGTGTTCATGGTTGTGAACACATGTGGAAAAATTTATTTATTTATTTATAATTGCATATAATTACAAATATAATTACAGTGTCTGAGTCATATATTAATTACACATTAATAGCATTATAAACACATGGAGTAACACTTGTCATACATAAAATGACTAGAAATTTTGTGTGTATTTGTGTGTGTGTGTGTGTGGTGTGTATGTGTGTGTGGTGTGTGTGTATATATGTGTGTGTGGTGTGTGTGTGTGGTATGTGTGGTGTGTGTGTGTGTATGTGTGTGTGTATGGGTGTGGTGTGTGTGTGTGTATGTGTGTGTGTGTGTGTGTGTGTGTCTGTGTGTGTGGTATGTGGTGTGTGTGTGTGTGTGTGTGTGTGTGTGTGTGTGTGTGTGTGGTACGTGCCAAACAGAGGTTGATGCTGAGGTCCTCCTCTATTGCTCTCCATCTTATTTTTTGAGACAAGGTTTCTCACAGAACCCGAAGCTTGCTGATTCAGCTATGCTGACTAGCTAGCGAGCTCTGAGTATTCTCCTGTATGGGCTACCCTCAACCTCTTCCCCGTCACTCAGCACTGGTTTCAGATGCATAAGTATTCCTGGGCTTTCAGGTGGGTTCTAGAATTCAAACTCAGGTTCTCAGGTTCCTGCAGCAAGCAGGCTGTTCTCTCAGCCATCTCCCCTGCCCCATTACTTTCTATTTTATCCAAAGAACAATGTTCGTAATTTAGAAGCACATCCTAGTCTCAGACAAGGCCATGCACAATCTTTGCTATGCTTTGCATCATTGCATTTTGATCATGTCTAGACACTCTGATTTTGTAGCTCCCTTCAAATTAGTTGAATGTATTTCTTCATCTCTTAGCCTCAGTGAACAAGAATACTTCTTAGGGCTTGCCTTTGGTGTCAGGCCAGAGTTTGGAATAGACCGTCCTTTGCTCGCAGACCTTACCAAAGGACTGCCACAGAATATGCTTCATCTCATTATCACCGTCCAGAGAAGCAGGACACAGCAGGCTTAAAATTGAGCACTAGTTGGCCAATTTATTTTAAATGAGCAAGCTCATGCTCATTTTAACTTACTTTTACAGGAGAGATAATTTTACGAGGCAAATTTAGCTTACAATTCATAAGCAGCAGCATTAAAGTGAAACAGAATTGATTTTTACCTACTAGAGCTTGTTGGGTCTAATTTGTGGAGAATAATATAATATAAGGAGCCCAGAATTTATTTTTGTTAAAGTAGATTATAAAAGTGGGACTTAGTCTCTTTTCTTTTGCTGACCTTGATGACTTTAAAAAACTGTGTGTGAGAAAAACTGTGTGTGAGATGTACATATGTATTTGTGAGCCTGTGTGTGTGTGCACATTCATGTGTATGAGTATGGGGGCATGCAAAGGGAGGTCAGAAGATAACGTGAGGTGTCAGTCAGTCTTCATCTTGCACCTTTTTGAAGATGGAATCTCTTCATTGTTCCCATTGTGTGTGCCAAGCTGTCTGGGCTTCCAGGGACTCTCCTGCCTCCGCTCCCTGTGTAGGTACAGGTATTCTGGAACTGGAGATGCATACTACCATATCCAGCTTTAAGTGGATTCTGGGAACTAAAACTCATGTCCTTTCACTAGCACAATGAGAGCTTTATTCAATGAGCCATCTCCTGGGCTGATTCTGCTATCTTTGGGTGGAGACACAAGGCCCCTAGGAAACAGGAGGGTGTAGTCTGTAAGGCCACATCAGAATTCACTTTGTAGCTGCATATCATTGTCAACTGAATGCTTACATTTCCTCAAAAGGTACCTTGAAATTTTCACCCCAAGGTGATAGCATTGGGAGGTGTGGGCTTTGGGAAGCAAGCAAGTCAGGAGGAGTTATGGGAGAAATGCCACATGGGTCTCTCTCACTTCTTCTACCATGTGAGGGCACACTAAGAAGATAGGTAGGAAGCACAAAGTAGGAACTGTGAGAAACAGATATTTATTGTTTCAGATAACCCATCTGTGGTAGTTTATTATAATAGCCTGAATGGACTTAGACATAGATTAATGTGCAAGCTTCAGTGTGCATACAGATAAGCCAGGGACCTGTTGCAGTTATTTTGAGTGTGGTATGAGATTCTTCACTTTGAACGGAGTTTGTCCTCACTGCTTGGCGGACCAGATTATGAGTTTCAAGGTGTCAGAATGAAAACAGAAACCGTAACAATCAAGGAGTAACAGGGCGACACCTCTTGATAATGCTAGTGAAAGGAATTAATCTGCCAAATGGGGTAGTATGCCACTAGGTCTAGCAAGTTCTCCACCTCCAGTAGAGGTGGCCACACTCCATCAGGAGTGTGGCAGGAGGAATCAGTAGATGAGGGCTAGACCAGAAAGCTCACAGCCTTGTCTTGCTGCAAAAAATGCATGCTTACATTGTATGTGAGCTTTTTGACTTTTAGCACACATACATGCACGTTTGCTAAGCATGCCTATACATTTATATGGAGGACTTTTCTTAGTACCTGGAATTATTTGGGACTATGCTCTACTGGTGCTTTAGACTAAGTTTACTAGTTACTTGTTCACACTCCACCTATTTTCCTTAGTCATAAAATGCCATCCTTTTTTGTCTCCACGGTCAGTGGGTATGCGGTAGACAAGTTCAGTTCTCTTTGTGAGTTTAGATCTGGGATGGGAAGGAAGGCCATGACCATCATTCTTTCCAGATTCTAGTTGAAGAGAGCTATGTCCCCTGTTCTAATTAGTATTTATGCTCCAACTCAACTTTCTTCACCCTGACTATGGAACTCCGAGTGGTTACCCAACTGCATACAGATGATATTTTATTTTTCCTTTACTATTGATCTTCAAATATAAACTTCATTGACAAAGGCTCCTGAATCAGTGTAATGGGTCTTTTTTATTGCTCTGAAAAGCCATTTTCTGTCTGAAGGAAGTATTCAAAACAAGAGGGATCGATAAACTTCTCACTGAACAGAGATGGAATTTTAACAAGTGCTGTGTTTAACTAGCCTGACTTTGCACTATGTAACTGAGGATAAGGTGGGTTTAGGGACCACTGTGTCCTCTGGAGAGATTGGATTTAAATCTACTGCTCACCTCTACTCATGTACCTTATTCTCTAACTGTTGAGTGATATTTTGAATTTTCTAGAATTCATTTTGGTTCAGAGACTGTGTCCAATAATTTGTGGAAGGCCTGGTTATTTCCTTTTCTCTGATGCACAGCTACCCTGGTGGCAGGCCCTGGGAAGGATGGGATCTTCCTCAATGTGCTCATAACAGTTACCATTTCATAAATTGAATTAATTTTCCCTAGATTGTCTGGTAAGGCTTGTTGCTACCCCACCCCCATAGTCCTAACAAACTGCTAACATTTGCCTTCTCTGCAGCATGGAATCCCTTTCTGGAAAAGTCCAGCCTCAGATCTTTAGTATCTGGTCAACTTCATCAGCCAAGGAAATGCATCATCCCTCCACTCTGGTACTTCTGATATGAAATTATCTTAGCCTGTCTTCAGCAAGAATCTCACTGAGTTGTTTTAGCAAAAACGTGTACTCCTGGTGATTTTTCCATTCACCATCTGCCTCCTTCTATTACTGCAATAGAAACCCCCTTTTCCTTGTTGGATTCCGAATTGAGTTCATTTCTAGACCCCAATCTCCTTTCTTCTACTGAAATTGTTCCTGAGTAAAATTTATATTTACCACTTTATTGTCTGGCTCTGGTTCAACATTACAAAGAGAAAGGATCAAGGCTAGGAGGGTAAATAATGACCAGACCATAAAGACTTGAAGCCATAGAGAGCTGTAACAGAGTTTCAGAATGTGTGTACTGTGGTTTATTTGAATGTTAAAATGTCAGTTCCAGTGAGTAAAAGAATGAGAGGTAGGAAAATGCAGAAGATCAGCTGGGAATCTAAGTTAAACTAATACACATGAAATTATTTTATTGCTACATAACAGTAAAGTGGTCAGGCTTTTTAAGAATCCCTGACATTCTTATTACAGTTTTAAAGTAAAATTTAAAAAAGTCTAAAAGGCAAGATTCAGTGGCAGTAAGTCCTCCAGAGGAAGTTATGATTGAGTATAAGTGTGAAGTGCCAGTAGAGGCAGAAAGGAGAGGTCAGAATGAGATTGATGAGCAGAATGTATGAGGTCTAAGCATGGGGGACTTCAAGACAACAGGAAAAAAAATGTGGGAAAAAGATGATCCATAAATTCAGTAAAATAGAATCAATATATTAGTAATCCCCTCAATCTCTGTGAGCCTGAAATCAGAGAGCCAACATCATTCATTTAGTGTGCTCCCATTAGTCACCTGACACCCCCAACGTAGCAGCATCACTGTAGGCATCTAGCCACACTCAGTATTGTGGTGCAAGAGGCTAGACTTCACATCTTTCTAGAATTCTGCCCCCACCTGCGGCTAGACAGCTCCCACAGTTTCTTTAGGCCTGGGAAAAGGTTAATGCAATGAGCTGTAAAGCTGATGTACCCACTTGGCCATCAGATATGTGAGTAAGCCACTGCTTTGTATTACAGCATCATTGTCCCTATTTTAGGCCAGGACCACATTCTTACACTAAACTCTTGAAGCTTCCACTGGGTTGCATGCAAGAAATAACATGGCAGGAAGCTGCACCTGCCATGTAACAGCAGGGTCACCTAAACAGGACCTGCACAGTGACACCACCAGGTGACATTCCAACAGGTAGATAGGGGATATCTTGCCTTCCACCCCTAGATGATGAAGAACTTCAAGCAATCATGGCTGCTAAAAGAAGTCAAATCAGTCTTCTCCAGGGACAAACACTTTGATAGGTTATCCAATCTCAAGTGGCCATCGCTAAACATATGTACTTAAGACCAGCACTAAACGAATTCAGGTTGTGTGTGTGTGTGTGTGTGTGTGTGTGTGTGTGTGTGTGTGTGCATGTGTATGTAAAACAATAATGAAGAGGTCATGAACTTGTGAGGGAAATGGCATGGAAAGAGAGGGTGGTAAGGGCATAATGTGAAGACTCATGTATGAAATTATGTAAAATAAATGTAAAGCAATTAAAAATAGTTCTGATGTAGAAAGAAACTATTTCTGCATGAGAATGAGTGCTCAGGTTTGAAGGTTTGGACTCTGCAGCAGCTAACATTCAACTTATGAGCTGTTTGAGCTTGAGACTTGCTAGCAGGAATAAAAAAGGAATTCCTGTCTCTGACTCTCAGAGAAACGTATTTTCTCAAAGCATCTGCAACTGTCTGCAGGCTGGACCTCTTTTTAAAGTCAGTAATTTCTTTTCCTACATTTGAACACATCTCAATCTCCCCCATTTTGGCCAAAAACAAGAATAAAGCAATTTAGAATCATTGTTGTTGAGTACATGTTTAAAGAGCCCTGTTCCACATAATTTAACAACTCCCCAAACACAAAAATAAATTAGAATAGAAAAGTCCAGAGATGGGACTGCAGAGAGGATTAATACTGGTGCTCGAGGAAATAGAATTAGTTATATTTCCTTTTATACTACAATTCTTATTTAATAGATGTGTTCTGCTAAATAGTGTATTTTTGTTGTTTTAAATGTCTTCATACTTTCCAACATCCCTGTACATTTTATTCTAATAATTTTGTGAGCTTGGTTAGGCAGGCTTTTATAATTTAAATTTACCAATGAGGCCAAAAGCAAGACTGACTTTAAAACAATGTAACGCTGAAACTCAGATTTCATTAAACACATTTCAGAGACTTTTCTTTGGTGGACAAGTAAGAATGAAGTTTGAGCTAGATGAGACCCAAGATAGATGCTGGAAGAAATGGAAACACTCAAGGCCACACCCCGATTCATCAATGAAATCCCTCTCTTGTTAGTCTGACTGATTCTCTTTCTTAGAGGACCATCTCAAGAGTGTTGATAAGGTTAATTATTATATTATAATTATGATACGGAGAATTCTGGGAAATTGTTAGAGTTCATGAATTCGACTCTACACTGTATTTACTTTGCCTGTGAATTCTGTAAGGAGTCATACATACAGGAAACCCGTAGATGGCACAAAAGGTATTATTTCTTTGGAATTCTGTAAGGCTGGCCCAAAGTATATGGCCTGCTTCAAGGTCTAATAGGTCTTCATTTCTCTTATTAGATTCTAATTCTTGGGATTTGACCAACTATCCTCCAGTGTCTACTTTGGATAGAGAAATGACTGAACAGTAATAAAGCAGGGCTTTAGGGAGGTGGAGACTGGTGAAGGTGCACGTGTCCTCCTGTAGATGCTGAAAACTAGGAGGTAAAGTGAAAAGGGGGTTAACTGAAGCTGGTGGGAGGCTCATCCCTGTCTGTGCCACTTCTGAGCCATAAACAGAGAGTACAGGGAAGTTGATGGAATCCTAAACCAGGGGAAAGCCACAAGCAGCTCACCGTTACCTTCTCTTGAGGGACAGAGGAAGCAAACACCCTTTCGTGGACCATGGTGGTTAACTTGTCTAGATTTAGGGTCTCTTGAAAGACACACTGCTAGGCTTATCTGCCAATGTGTTTCCAGAGACTTTTAACTGGGAGGGGAAGATCCACGCTGAGTGTGCTGTTTACCATCCCTGGGCTGGTGTCCTCTATTTAATAAAAAAGAGAAACTGAGCTGAACCATAGAATTCCCCTGTTTCTGATTAACCCAGATGTGAGATGGTCCAGCCAAATGCTTTTGCTACTATGAACTGTATAATGCCTTCCCCACCACAATGGACTAGAAGATTCTCTTAGGCTATGGGACAAAATAAATCTACCTCCTCTAAAGCTACTTCCTGTCTACCTTTTGGTTAGAGCACTGAGAAAAGTAACTGGTACAGAGACCTTGATATCCTGCTGGCTTCCAAACCTGGGAAATTGTCCTGGGAAACTTCTGAAATTTGTTCATTCAAATAAGCAACCTTCTCTTGGGAGAGAGAAGCAAAGGAAGATGAAGGAAGCTTCTTCACCAACCCAGAGTTCTGTGTTCTTGATAAAAGGGAACAGCCAGGAAGATGTCGGTTATTTTTCCTGTTTCAGAAGCTTCAGTTAATAATAGTCACAATTCGATTCCAAACACAGCCCACTTGCAATCTCTGAAAACAAGTAGCAGCTAGAAATAAGTGTTTACTGTCCTCTCTGCCGCATAGGAAGCTGTCATTAGCATTTTAATAATCCTCTCTTGGTTTTGGAAAGAAACATGAGCACGGAATCATGGGTATGGGTTTGGATCGGCTTTCTAGTGTTGAGCTCTCTTTTTCACACTGACATCTGAAGTTTCTGCGGTTGTACAACATAACAGTTTGCACTGTATCCTTGCAGCACGCCACATCCTGGAGAGCAGGTAATAAGGGTCTAATTCAAAGTTTACTTGAAGACCCATTGTGGGTTGGGAATTGACTGTCAAAATACGGGCTCTCTTATCTTGAATTCTGCATCTATGACGACACAAAGAATGGAGTCTTCCTCCCATCTCTTTCTACGCTAGAAAAAAGAATTCAAGAAAATGAAGACTGTTATTTGCTATGCTTTATTTCCTTCCGCAACGAGGGCAACATTCTGTTTATCTGAGACGACTTTGCCCTTGCATGTTTAGAGCAGACAGCAGTATTCAGCCATGTTCCCAGACATATGAAGTGCAGGCAGGTTTAGGTAGCTCTCCAAGCATTTGATACAGAAACTGGCTTTTTAAAAAATAACCCAGGGGACATTTTTCCCCCAGGATCTGGCTTTAAGATGGAATTTGTGGCTGTTTACACAGAAAGCTGTTTTAGAGACTCTGATTAGAATTATCTCTGAAAGCTGGCCAAGCCCTCACAGGTTCTACTGCTGGTTTTGTGTGTTTCCTCTTTTTCAGGTGGCCACAGTCATTCACAGGGAATTCTCTGGCTGCAGTCAGGAGCTTTGGGTTCAGGAGCATTTGGTTCCCTGTCATCACTACTTTTGTGACTTGACAGAAACCACTGAAACATGTCCAACACTTCCCTTCTCCATTCGTATGAAGAGAATAGAAAAAAAAAGATGCTGAAATCAATTTAAAACAAACAAAAACTCTACATCTTGGGGAAACACTAAACTAGTTAAGACAACATTACTCCCATTTGTATTTATTTATCACTCATTTTTTTTTAAATCTAATTTTCCCAAACACTGTTGGATAACTACAGTATGGGGTTTCTCTTTCAGAACCATGCTTCCCAAAAGGCTGACCTATTGTATTCGAGTATCACTGCTACCTCTAGTCTTTGATTTGGAAACTAAGAGTCATTTTTATGTTTTATATGGTTTAAGTAAATGAATAATATTTTGATATACAAATATTTTATATTCAGATATGTGTCCATAATAAAATTTTATTGGAGCACTGACATGTCCACCATTTACACGTTATCTGTGGTGATTTCACACTGCAACCAGCAAGAGTTTAGCAGAGGCTGTAAGGTGCACAAAACTCTCAAACATTTATTCTCTTGCCCCACATAGAAAAAGTATGTCAGCCTCTGATATGGAGAAAGGAATCATAGATAAACCTGACTGCTAATCCCAAACTGCTGCTTGCTAGCCATGTGACCACAGAAGAGTCACCTTTAATTTTCTTAGGTTAAATCAAACACACTTTGTTATGAAAAGGTGTAATTTTAGATTCTTACAGAGAAAATCCCAAAAGCTCTTAAGGAGAAAAGGTAATCACATGCCAAGGATGTGGAGACACCTTGACGCTCTCCC
Organism: Peromyscus attwateri; assembly: GCA_902168425.1. Classification (NCBI taxonomy): domain Eukaryota; kingdom Metazoa; phylum Chordata; class Mammalia; order Rodentia; family Cricetidae; genus Peromyscus; species Peromyscus attwateri. Next base: position 73,075 of record CABHPP010101342.1, on the reverse strand, counting down.
ACCTCACCAGGTGCCTGTTTGGATGCACAAAGCCAAAAGGGAAACATTTTCACTCTTTTGAAGAAGTCCCGGAGTTTTGTTCAGCTTAAAAGAACAAAACGAAAGTATTACTGCACAAGCAAGACCACAGTCATTCTCTCTGCCAGTGCCTTTGCCATGCATTTCATGAACCTTCATTAGGAATTAAAGGATGAACTCTTCACTGCCATGTCCTCCAGGGTAAATAACTGCCACTCATGAATGTTGTGAGTTTATGGAGCCATTCTTCTGCTGTGTGGTAGGGGAAAAGACATGAGAAATACAAAGAAGTTAACCTGCATTAGTACATCAAGCTATTCTTTCCATTAAAATACCAAAACACTAACAAAGCAGTCTGAAAAGATAATGCTGAAGAGGTCTGTACTCTAGACTGCTGTAGGTTAGCAAAAGCCACAGATCTCATGGGGAACACTTCTGATGACCCTGTGACCCTCACAGCAATGTTCCAGGCAGAAACAGGCTTCCTTCACATCTACACTTACAGATATGTGTTTCCTTTAAAATGTAGAGACTTGCCTGGAGAAACGGTCATTTTCATTATTGTTTACTAGGACATGTAGAATTGGGGTAATTAAAAATAACTCAGTTCTATTAATGTTTGAACATCATGTTATAAAACCTTGTTTCTCCATGTGTCTGCTGAATCAGCAATGTCTTTAAAAATCAAGATTCTTTAGGTGTGGCAACTTGAAATGATTTTAATTTTTAGTACACAATCAGTTTGAACTCTGAAATGAGTAGGCTAAATAGAGAAGACTGCTGGGGGAGGAAGAGAAGATCATTCACTTGGGCACCCCGTGTCTGCTATACTTCTGTACTATACTTCTACCCTGGATGAACTGAAGGCCTTATTTCATTTCTACATTTGTAATTCCACAGCACTCATTTCAATGTTCATTACAGTCGAACCATTTTTATTTCATTTCTATTTGCTCAGATATAGTACATTTGGGGACTGAGTGAACTATACTCGTTCGTGTGCTCATTATAGTCTTGGTTTTCAAACTGTTTTTCTAACTTGTGGGGAGTATAATCATTTCTGTGTTATTTCAACACCAATGGAACCATACAGCAGTAATAATAATATGAATAGCTACCGATTACATGTGATGTGTGCCAGATAGGGCAATAAGCAATATCTATTCAGTTATATAATTTAATCTCTGCAAACAATCCTATGACATAGCTCTGATTACCATCTCCATTTGATTTATGCAGAAACCAAGATGCTGATAAATGAATTAATTTATCTAAGCCTGATAGGTAGAACTTAGTTTAGGCAAGCTTGAATTCAGCCCTCTTTGCCTTTAAAATGTTCACTGTAAATATGATTTGGGTGTTATGTGAGGATGTTATTATTACTCTTATCTTCGTCATGCTCCCACAGGCACAGAATAAGTCTACAGCATTAAGAGGCACTGACGTCTGGTCTCTGGATCCTAAATCTTCAGCTTATCCCACCAAATATCCACACTTGTACAATCACAGAAAAATTGAAGAGTGCTATAACCCCATGGTTTCCCTTATGCAAAGTCTTACATCACCTGATTATAAGGTTTGTGAGGTACCATGAGAGATAAGCCAGTACTGATGACAGATGTGGGAAATGAGGGAGGGCTTGTGTGCAACTCTGCTCTAGTTAAGTAGTGGCTGCTTTTGACGGTAAAATAAGATTTATTAAGCAAAATAATCCAGAAGACTTTTATAATATCATATTTCTTAGTAAAGAGCCTTGGAAACAAACCATCCAGTTTTCTAGAACACCATGTTTCCTAGTGCTGAGCCTCCTGAGGCAAAAAAAAAAATACTCATTATACACAGGTTAAACTAATGAGTTAATGTTCCAACCCCTTGTGGACAGAGGTTCTGTAAACTCTCTCTTGCTGAGAGAACTGCTTTCAGAAGGCACCTCAGAGATGTGAGTCAGTCCTCTGAATGGATGCAAGGAAGTGGATGAATGAGCAAGCTGCAGTGACCTCCCTGAAGACAGGATTATTTTCACGTTATGACCAATGCCAAGCACCATGTCTGACTCACAGTAGGAACTGGGTAGAAATTGTTGTGTGTTTGGAATGGGTAAGCTACTTATGACACTATGTTGTGCTCTTGTTTCTATAGATACCACTAGTAACACACAGGAACTCATGATGTGCTCTAATTCACTTAACTTCCACAACACCTCTCAGTTTTAAAGAGACTTTTATTTTATACACACAGAGTTCATATGGGCAAAATTAACTCCCTCAAATTTTCCTAAGACTGGACACAAGTCATTCTGGATTTAGAAATTTTGAGACTTGGATCTCACATTTGGTTTAATAAGAACACTATAAAATTTATGTGTCTTGTTCCATAATAAAGGGAGGCTCATGAGCCCACTCCACTGAGGAAATATTGCAGTTGACAGTTGATGGCCTCTAGGGAAGGGAGAGTCAGTTTTAAGTGTGTGGCCCCTGGGATGCAGACCACTCTTCAGTGGGTGTCCTACACCCATGAATAGATGTGAAGCACAAATTGGATACTTTGAGTTTTAAAAACTAAAAGAAAACATAAAGTTTGAGAGTGGGAAAGATGGTGAGGGCCTGGGAGGAGTTATAGAGAAATTTGGGGGGGGGGGTGAATATTGTATATGTGTCTAAAATGTTCAAAGTTAATAAAAGTATATCAGAAATTTGTATGTTTTCATCAGTCATATGACTACTTGGTGTTGTGTGAATCCCAGTTGGTCTTAATAATAAAAACCCAGAGCTAGATAAATGCTAAAAGACCAGAGAAGCAAAGAAGCCAGCCACTAGAAAGACTTCTTACCTCTAGAAATCCTCTGAAAGAAAGGGGTCTCAGTTCCTGTCTCCTTCTGTCTTATATTCCTTTCTCTGCCCAGCCATATCACTTCCTGTCTCAACCTTCCTAGTGCTGGGATTAAAGGGGTGTGCCACCACTGACTGCCTCTGTTTCTCTTTTAGACTGAATCAATCTTGTATAGCCCAGGGTGACCTTGAACTCACAGAGATCCATCTTCCTCTGTCTCCCGAATGCTGAGATTAAATGTGTGTGCCACCACTGCCTGGCCTCTATGGCTAACTAGTGGCTGGCTTTGCCCTCTAATCTTCAGGTAAGCTTTATTTGTTAGATCATACACAAAACATCACTAAAACTTGGCCTTCCTAAATCTAAACCATCTTCTTTCTTTTTAAAGACTTTTCAATGATGTGTCTTTGCATACGTGTGTGTGTGTGCGTGTGCGTGTGTGTGTGTGTGTGTGTGTGTGTGTGTGTGTGTGTGTACACATGCGCGCACATGCTAATGAGAACAGTTGCCTATGGAGACCAGAAGAAAACATTGGATACTATGTATCTAGAGTTGTGGGTGGTTTGTGAACCCCCTGATGTGGTTGCTGGAAACCCAACTTGGGTCCTTCACAAAAAGGGTGTGTGCTCTGTACTGCTGAGTCCTCTCTCCAGTCACCAATCCATCTACTTTCAGGTATTAGTTACATCTTAAACTCCAACCAGTTGACCTTGGGGCTTCTGCTTTTGGTTCCCAAATCCACTAAGTGCATGAGATGACAGAGGCAACAATGATGGAAAAACCGAAACCATTGCCACCATTTCATTCATTTACCTGGAAGTCCAGGAAGGTAGAAGAATATTGCAGAATGCTAGTAAATGGAATGGGCATGCACGTCCCATTTAGTTTACTGAAGGTGCTTCAGCTCACCCCCTCAGAGTTCAGTATTTATGGTAAGTAATAAGCAGGCGAGTAATATGACAGATCCTGTGCCAACCAGGTGCATCACCAATAGTAGGCTATAATACCACAATCAGGAAGGCATGGAGGAGGCACCTTCAGTGCTTAGAACCATAAGTGGTGGCAGCTGTAATTAAGAGTAAATGTAATGCTGAAATGGATTTCACTAGTACTAAGGAGACATAATCAACAGAGTGTGGTATGTACAGATCAAGTAGAGTAAATGAAATTCCAGTCAAACCAGAATGATAATCATCATATAATACACTGGCTTTCATCCTCGGCAGCTTTAAGAACGTTAAAACACAAGTCCTAACTGCCCCTCTCAGGCTAGAAAGCATACACTCTGTTATATCTTAAAGGGGCACTGTGAGATGGAGTTAGAAAACATATCCCATTTGTTTCTCCAATTCTCTCTTCTCTAACTAAACAAATGGCTAAGAAAGGAGAACTTGATCTAGAGGGGAACTGAATCTCAAGTGCTAATATTTCAGCTTCGTTTCATTTCTATTGACCAATTATACTCAAACAAACTTGTGTGTGTGAGCATTTACATATACCTATCTGTTTCAGTTAGAAGCCACTGCAGCAGAGTACAGTGTCTTGGGCTTTGCCTTGGTGATTGATGCATACTCAGCACTTGCTGTTGGTATGAAGAGTCCCCCCGCCCTTGTCTTTAACCTCCCTAAATCCGTGATGTCAACATTTCCCACCTAGAATTTGCCCTTTACTCTAATTGATCTGTATATACCATGCTCTGTTGATTATGTCTCCTTAATACTAGTGGAATCCATTTCAGCATTACATTTACTCTTAATTACAGCTGCCACCTCTTATGGTTCTAGGCACTGAAGGTGCCTCCTCTATGCCTTCCTGATTGTGGTATTACAGCCTACTATTGGTGATGCACCTGGTTGGCACAGGATCTGTCATATCACTCACCTGCTTATCACTTGCCATTGGCTACTAATCCATAGGATAATATAGAAGATGGAAATGCCTATGTGGCAACAGATCAGAGATAACAGAGCACTTCTTGGCACAATTCCAGTGAAATGAAACACAGGTGTATTTTGTCTCTCCTTAAAGCTAGACTGGTCCATGAACTTTGATCAGTGTTAGGTGGCAGAAGTAATTTTCCCAATTCAGGGCCTTATTTTCAGAAGACTCTTAGAGCCAGGAGCCACCATGTAAAATATTCCAATACTAAAGAGATCAGCATGGAAGTCCTGAGTGTACACCAAGATAGAGAGGCCCCCAGCCTTCCTACACTCACCCTCAGGGTTCTGGGCAAAAGTAAAGCTGAACGAACTTCTCAGCTTCCCAGTTACCACCTAGGTACCACTGAATATCACCTGTCAGTACTGTGTGAGACAACTTGGCTATCTGAAGAGGAAAGGGAAGAGATGGCTGTGATAAAAAAAATAATGCTATATAAAGAAAGATATAGAGAATGCTACTTGAGCATAGATGTCATGTGTATGTGTGCTGGATGAGAGGAAGGGGCAATTACATCAGGGAATGCTTCGTATAAGGAATGAATATGCATAAGCTAAGATCTAAAATATGAATAGTCCTTTGACATATTTTGCATGTTGGGGGAGGCTCGTGTACAAGGTTCTGCATTATTAAGCCTCTGAGAGCTGGAATCTCTTTTCATATTCTAGGGCATCCTTTCTATACTGCTTTTGATATTTGCCTTGGTTTGCAATGGAGCCAGTATCACCCAGGGATTAGGCAGAATGCGCCCCAATTTGATACACCCATCAGTTCTAATCACTGTACATGCCACTTAGATTTATGGCTTCAGTTCCAAAGGGCCTCCTTGGGGAAGCAATAAGTTCTAGTGTGTTGCAAATTTAGATGCCCTTTTAGTCCTACCATGAATATTTACTGGACACACATCAGAAAGTAAATCCTCAGTTGGACATAGATGAACAAGAGGAGATATATGTCCCCATGTCCCAGAAACTTACAAGAAACTCTTCCAGTAGTAAAGACTGCACATTAAATCTGTAATGTATTCAGATCATGGTCCTATCTTCATGCTGTCAAAAGTGAGGCTAGATGAAGAAGGAAGAGAGAAGGCAAGATAGAGTTGGATCATTAAAGAGCATTTTATACATAACATGAGCCTGGGCCCCGTATCAGAGACCACAGGACAATGTTTTCACCTGAGATGTATGTTTTTACATTTATGAAAACATACGAACATCTAAGGATCTCCCATAAATATGCAAAAAATTGGAAACTGGGAGATATAGCAATATAAGACCCAAATTTTGATATGAAAAAGGACAATTGGCAACTGACTGATTTAAATAAGGGTTCTCTGCTTTGCCACACTCACCACCATTTCCTCCCACTTACAGCTCACTGGGCATATTTGATTTGTTCTAAAACATGTAGGTATTTGTGATAGTTATTTCAGTTTTGTAACAGCCACCCTCTACAGTTGTCTCTCTATAACAAACATTGTGTTTTAGGTCATTTTGTGACTCAAAAATTCAGACACGGTTTAGCTGTACAAATCTTATATTCTACCTGGTATTAACAGGAATTTTATAGCAACAGAACAGTGACCTTTCCCCCAAACATTTCTTACTCGGTCTTCAAGTTTTGTAAATTCATCCACAGGCCTTCCTAGAGTGGTTGCTCTTCTTGCCTTGATCCTATCATGTCAGGTCATGACCATACCATGCTGTTAAACACTGCTCATTCATCCCTGTTGCCCACTGACTTCACCTGGGACAGTATCTAGGGAGCTGTACTTGTGCCAGGATAAGATGTGTATGCTGCGTTAACTTCAATTAAAATGGTTCTGTTGTAGTGCTGTAGAGAACTGAGTCTACTGTGGATACTTCCAGGCAGAGTGTGTGTGTGTGTGTGTGTGTGTGTGTGTGTGTGTGTGTGTGTGTG
>CABHPP010101342.1:7811-60980 GCA_902168425.1 Peromyscus attwateri | reverse complement strand
CACACACACACACACACACACACACACACACACACACACACACACACCTACTGCACTTTAACAATGTGTAGTTCATTCTATCTTTGAGAGCTCATCTGGCAGAAATGTTCCTCATTCTTCAAGATGTCACCTAAGTGCTCCAGACTTAGAAAGCCCTTTGTATTTGTAAGCAATGTGTGGAGAAGTCTATGATTTAAGGCCATGGAAAGGGCAGGATATAAACAAAGAAAGATACAGCCATGCATTCTACTCTATGTCCCTGTTTAGTCCCATGGAACTCGTGCTCCAGTTGTTCAAGCTAAATAATAAACAAAACTATGTGAACTGCATCAGACGGGGTAGGGCGATACAGAAACATGTTTAAAAAAAAAAAGAAGAAAAGCACATACAGACAGTTGGTGGTGGGAATGCATATTCAAATGATTTGTAAAGGTCACCTTGCTTAGGGCAGCTGAAGTACAACAGAGAACTGGTTTAGTGGGAGTCTTCTCAGCAGAGTCATAGTAAGTGCAATGATTCTGCGATGGCAAAGTGCTTCATTTTATAAGTTAACAATGAACCTAGGATGGCTGAAAAGGGGCAGCGAGAGGCCAAGGATTAGGACATAAAGTTAGGAAAGTGATGGAGGGTAGCTCTTCATTTTCATTGGAATGGAAGTTTAGAGACTATTTAGAAAGGAAAAGGAGGGTGTGGTCTGACTTCACATTTCCAATGATCCCTTTGCTGTGTGAACAGTAGCCAGTGGTAACAGTCAAGAAGAGGAAGAATGGAAGCTATAATTAAGTTGGTGGGTTCAGAAGCCACAAAGGTGAAAAATGATGGTTTCAGTGGAGCTGTCACTTGCATTGGGAATGACAAGATGGCTGAGTCTAAGAATCATTTGCTAGTAGAGATGATAAAGTTGTCTGCTAGAATGTGTGTGAAAAGCAAAGAGGTTAAGGTTAGATCCATGAACCTTGATCTATGAAACTGAAAGAGTGGGATTCCACTTGCATAAGTGGTAAGAGGAGAGAAGTATGCTTGCAGTGCCTAGCACACTCCAATGAGAAAACAAATACTATATGCTATGTCATTTTGATGATTCTTAAGAAATGTACATTTTCTACCACCTAATACCTTTTTATCAAGCACAGACACCTTGTCCATCATTCCCTCTGTTGAAACCCTACCTGTTCTTCAAAGCATAGTGAAGCCTTCCTTGTCTGCAACTACCAACTGCCTAATACACACTGTCTTCCAGAGAAGGGACAGTGCAGACCAGCAGGAGAGTCCATTCCAGGAGTTGCCAGGGTCATTGACTCCATCTATCAAACAACTCTGTCACCTGTCGGGGTCAGGGGGCTTCTTAATGAATGTTCTGTACATTCGAGCCACCAGCACTGGAACTGGAATGAGAGGAAGGAAGGAATGAGAACTGTGAAAGGTAGACATGAGTGTCACTTACACTTTCACCCTGTCTATGAGATATAGACATGTGACTCTGCTTACTGCCAATGAGACACAGAAACGTAGGTGTGCTGCCGGGCGGTGGTGGCGCACGCCTTTAATCCCAGCACTCGGGAGGCAGAGGTAGGCGGATCTCTGTGAGTTCGAGGCCAGCCTGGTCTCCCAAGCGAGTTCCAGGAAAGGCGCAAAGCTACACAGAGAAACCCTGTCTCGAAAAACCAAAAAAAAAAAAAAAAAAGAAACGTAGGTGTGCAGACAGGATGTGACTATGGACTTGAATGATTACCTGACTGTCTCCCACCTCCACTCCCTGTGTTAAAATAATGCAGTGTTTCACTGACAAGTCTGCCTGGGTCTCAGTTTGGTCCAGAAGCTTTCCCATGCCCTTTGAGGATGGGGACTGGTGACATAGACATGGGTGGTACTTGGTGAATGGTTTTAGACTCTCTAACTTTTGATTAACTCTGGATAAATTCACAATATCTTTTACAAACACCCCTTTCTGTGTGTAGATCTGTGCTATGCAAATCTCAAGGCCATTTCAGAGCCTTCATGAAATGATGCCGGATAAATACATCATTCCAATGGGGCCTTTTGGATTTGCAAGGTTTAATTCTTGTGCTTCTCTGGAATCTCTTGTGGGTAATTGCAGCTGACAGGTTTACGCCTCATGACGGGCATTTTGTCACTCAGCTTCAGCTCCTGCAAACGACTTCGCAGTCTGTCAAGCCTAAACCCCTTTAAGCTGCGGCAATTGATGTCGGATAGCGTCCGCTGTTGTGATTCAAGGCTGAAGCTTACTCTGGCATGAAATAAACTGACTCTTCACCAGGAAGGAAATGGAACAATCGAAAAAGGAGGGGGTGTCTGCATGGAGATGAACGGAAGCTGGCAGGTGTGATCCGTACAGCTCAGACACTCTGTGTGTTGAGCAGAGAGCTCCCTTCTGTTGTAGTAGGCCTGTATTAGCCTGGCAGAAAATATGTGCAGGCTTTGACCTTGCCTCTGGTGCTAGAGAGAGATAGGGGTAAGAGGGGCCAGGCTTCTAGTGCCTACAATCCTGATGCCCTTCAGTATGAGAAGGAAGGGATCGCCTACTACACGGGGTACTTGGGAGGACACACGCTATAACCATTTACTCACTTAAACATTGTCTAGGCAGCAGCCACACATCTTGGAAGAGTGAGAAATAGCCATGGAAACACAGAACCTGCCTTTGTAAAGCTTGGGTACTAGGGAAAAGGTTGGGGAGCTTGTAAGGTGAGTCACTGACTGAAAAGAAAACACTCAAAATGTCAAGTAGGAAGTGCGTTCTTTTAAGAAACATAAAACAAGGTACAGAGGATGGAAAGATGGATCCAGGAGGCTGCCAGCTTGGAATGTCTGTGCTCTCATGGGTAGCACAGTCTTTCCAGACTTTTCAGGGTTCCTTGGACCTCTTGGGGCCATGCATGTCCTACTTTTATCCCATCTATAACACATCAAAATCCTCTTGGGTTTCAGCCTTTCTAATTTTCTCTTTGGCTGCATCTGCCCTGAGCTACCCTGAGAAGGTTCTCTGTGGATCAGGCTGGATTAACTCAAGGCCATCTTCTGTTTTAAGGTTTGCTCCAGAATTACTTCTGTAAAAGCCTCTTTCGTCAAGTAAGAGAGGAAATTCACAGGTTTTAGGCACTAGATCTCAAAAAGAAGCCATTCTTCAGCCCCTTATGACCTGACACACAAAGTTGGGAAACTTGCCTGGGCACCTGGATGGTCTATGGAGGCCTGGCTCCTATCACATCATCCCAGCAGGCTGTCTTTCTCCAGGGCACCTGCAGGGATGCTCATCACAGAAGCACAGCCTTTCTCAGCCTCTCCAACTCCTTTTCCACAGCTGCAGTTCTTTTCGTGCTTTGTCACATCCTTCTGCCACAGCAAGGACATCCAGGGGCTGCTTTTCCTAGTGTGTGAGTTACTTTTTGTTTTGTCACCCTGACAGAGTGCCTGATAAGACACTTATGTGGAAGAAAGGCTTATTTCAGCTCACACAGATGTTCACCTTTCAGTCCCAAGGCCTTGGCTTCACTGACTCTAGATGCGTAGTTAGGCAGAGCACATGACAGATGCTACTCACTGGAAGGTGAGCAGGGAGCACAGAAAGAAAATGACCTGCACTAAGGAGCCTTTTCCTTTTCATCCAGATCCCCAGAATTTAGCATGGTGCCATTTGCATTCAAAATGGATGCATTCTAAAGATTAACTGTGGTCTCTCCTATCATGCAAAAGGGAAATGTCTTTCTTGGGTGTTCACTTGTACAACATTCCCTTAGTCTATGTCCTATTTGGAGACAACCTGTTAAACCACCCACATCAGATCCAGCAAAGTGCTAAATTTCAGTGTCACTTGACATGGATACTCCCTCCCCCATTCCCTTCACACTCTCAGGAGACCATTATTCTCTGCAAAGATTGCCCTTCATCCACCTCACTGGACAGTGTGCCATTCTGCCTGCCCATTTCTCCATTAATGTCACTCAAGCTCCTCTTGGCTGCATTTTTGCTGGCTCCTCCCTGGCCTGGCCTGGCCTCTTGTGAACATACAAACTAATGAGATCTAGGAGACCCAAAGGGCACATTTCCATGCAGATAGAAGTGTCCTGGTACCCCTGTCATCTTTTTAAAGAACATTTACTTGTGGTGAGCAAGAGCTCTAAAGAGACAGAATTCTGAACATTTTCTTTTATTGCCCTTGTAGCATTTTAATCTCAGCATCATCCTTTTAGATTTCTGACAAAGACAAAATAAAAAATATTGAAAATGTGAGGTTGTGGGAATATTCAGGGTAAACAAGACCACTGACAGGGTTGTGGTCTCAGCTTCATGCTAAGTGAATGGAACAGAGGCCAGCCTAAGCCTGTTCACACCTGCCTTCCAGCTAATATGCATCATGCATCACTTCTTTGTGCCCATTTCCCCTAGCTCTGATACTTCTTTCATTCTGATGAGAAGGATTTACTTGTCAGAATTTCCCCATGGTTCTCTAGAATGACACATTCTAAAGAAAACAGGGTGGGGGACAGAGCTTCCAAGATTCGCAAAAGCTGTTCAATCCCATTGACTTTATTGAGGAGGAATCTCAATCTAATGCATGTGCTTGTGGATAACTTGATTGCATTAATAGCCTGACTCCTTGAGAGGAAGGTGTAGAGTCAAAGTGGAATCCCAGTTGCCACACCAGGAGCAGAATTGCTTATGATTTTTAAAATAGAAATTTGCCTGCCAAAGATCATAGACCTGACTGAGGCTAGAGGGATAGCTCAGGGGTTAAGAGCACCAGCTGATCTTATGGAAGATATAGGTTCAATTCTCAGTATCCACACAATGGATCACAACCGTGTATAACTCCAGTTCTAGGGGATTCGGTGCCCTTCTCTGGCCTCAGAGAGTACCAAGCATAGATATGCAGGGTACACTTGTGGTATACATAGATATAGCCAAAGCACCCATACATATAAAAAAATTAAAATTGAAAATAAATAAACACCAAAAAAACCCCATAGACTTTCATTCTCCCATTCTCTTTGCATGTCAAAACGTATAAACTTATACACATTGATTATGACATTAACATTTACGTAATGTATATAGAATATACATGTGAATATATCTATAATATGAATATACACATAGATAGGCAAATTACAGTATGTAAGTTAAGTGGATGAGGATGGGAGACTATAAGGCTGAGGATGTAGCTCAGTATAAAATGCTTGATTAACATCTATGAGGTCCCAGGTTAAATCTCCAGCACTGCAAAATGTTAATAAATAATTACATGTCTCTATCTCTGTCTGGTACATAGTCCTTTAGCCTCATTCATGGATGCTTGATGCCAAATAGTGGCATTTTATTTTTCTAGGTTGGAGGGGAAAAAATAATAAGGAAAGCTCTACAGAAGAACAAGTGAGATCCATTTCATTCGCCTGGCATATGCAATCCCATTTACCCTGTCTTGTGGGCATTAGGAATATTGTTTTGAAGGCTCAGCATGGTAAGTTGAGATTGCCTTGCCTGAGGCTACACAGTGACACCGAGATTGGAGCCAAGGCCTTCAGATGCCTTTCAGCAATTCTGTGTCACTTTTTAGAAGCAGACATTAGGGAAGGAATGCTGTCCATGACTGCTTCATGCCACCTACTTACAGAGGAAGGAGTTGACCACTGCTGTTGTCACATTCTGTTTCATTTGAGTCACCTGCCAGTCTTGCCTCCAGAAGATGAGCCAAAGCTACCCTATCCCCATTTCTTACTTCAATCACTATCAAAGCCTTCTACCCCCATGTTTCTACAACACCCACCTCATTACTTCTTAGACAGCTCTCTGCTGTCATACATTGAGGAAGCTTCATATTTTCTTAATCCCTCACTACATTTTTGACACTGGCTTAAAGTAAGTTTCTCTTCTCTGTAGTTTGTACACCATGCAAAACAAGAACCTCTTCATTTTTCACAGGGGGGTGGTGTTCATGCATTGAAAGAGATATATATTAAGAGCAGCTGGCCCTTTGAGTCTTAAGTTTCATTGGGATTAGACCTAGGACGGCTTGCAAGTCTTTATTTTACTATAACTAATGGTATGGAGCCAGTATTAAGCAGTGATGTCAATATAAATTGCAAAATAAAATGTCTACAGTTGCTTCAATAAATTTCTCTGAATACAACATTTGGAAGGAATTGGCCTTTTGTGTGCCAAGATTGAACTTACTTAAAGGGAGTTATGAGCAAGGAGGCCTCAGTCTATAGGAAAGCTGAAATATCTGCATATCAATATAAATACTGTAGTTTGGGCATTTATTAGCTACTCAGAATATTATCAGCTAATTGGATGATCACATAATATATTTGTGGTGGTTTGAATGACATGTTCCCCATAAGTCCCCAGTTGCTGACTGTTTAGAGAAGATTAGAAGGTGTGATCTTGTTAGCTCCCCTGGGGAAAGGCTTTGAGGTTTTGACAGACTGGAGCTATTTCAGCTTCCTGTTTGTGTTTCAAGATACCGCTCCAGCTGTCTGCTGCCTGTGACCTCTACTCCTGGCATCATGAACCTAACCCTCTGAAATCATAAGCCCAAAGTAAACCTTTCTTTCTGTAAGTTTCCTTAATCATGGTGTTTTATCATAGCAATAAAAAAGTAACCGAGATGATAGTCCATTGAAATATAAGGGATAAACTGGTCTTGAAAGTTCCCAGGTAAGAATATGGGCTTTTGTTTTTTCTCTATCTTTCTCCTCCCCTTGTGAATGGGGATGCAAACAAAGGATTCATTGAACTCCTGTTGGATAATTACACATAAACTGCAGGGAAGATCATCCTTCTCACTTAACAAATGGCATAAACGAGGTTGGGTGGAGGGATTTGGCCATGATGACAGTACTAGAATCAAAACCTCATCTCTATGATGAAATATTGTTACCATCACGCCCATTGCCTTGTGTGAGCGCTCATCTTGGAAAGCTAAACTTTTTACCTCTCCATCTTACTCTACTTGCCCAATGCCATGGAATCCCTCACCCTGTGCTCAAGTCATCCCACCCAACATGCAATGTATGATGTCAAAGTCAAATTACAGGGAAATAGACTTTGCCTAAGAGGGGGGTCACAACACATGGGTTTGTAATGTTTTGTCCAGTTTGGGGATATGTTCATCCCTCACATTATCCTTTGGATAACCTGACTTTGTCTAGAATTCATGTTCATTCTCTGTGCAATCCAACTTTAGGTAACTAGACCATAAGTAATAGATGTGTTATTAGAGCAGGACTCAACATTTTCAGTCTATTCCTGACACTTGCTAATTCGCTGAGTTGACATTTCTTCACTAGTTAACTTTGTTTACATAGTTGAAAAATCTATATAAGCAGAAGTGCCTGGCTTACCTGTTAAGAGTTCCATCACATGGTTGGTGAGGGCAGCAGCCATACAAGTGAAAGGCAAACACTATTGATATCAACATCACAGATGTTTATTAATCATAAAACTGTCACCTTCAAAAGCTATTCATTCTTTCCTCTTTTAAATTTATAAAACCAAGATTGGCAGATTTTTTTTCCTCTATAATCTTGCCTGTTTATAACTGTGTAGTTTTTCTCACCAAAGGAAAGACATTTTTACCTATGCTTTAGTCTCTTTCATTCTTTCCCTCTTTCTGTATATGTGTGTATGTATGTATGTATGTATGTATACATATATGTGTGTGTGTGTGTGTGCATGTCTCTATGTGTATCTCTCTCTCTCTCTCTCTCTCTCTCTCTCTCTCTCTCTCTCTCTCTCATTGTGTAGATGTGATCAAGGAGACAGAGAAATGCTTTCACATAATTCCAATAAAGGAGATACAGCAAGGACTATAAGAGAGAAAGGAAAATAATCATATCTACTTCTGTCAGAGGTAAAGAGAGCATTCTAATAAAGAAAAGACCAGGTAAGACCTTTAAAGCTGACATTCCAACCATTTAATGAAAACAGGAAAATATTGCTACACATAAACTCGACCCGGAGAAGCAGTTTTCAAGGTAGATGAAACTACAGTGTGAGTCCTGGAGGAATACATACTCTTACCCATCCTCTAGCTCTTGCAGAAAGCCTGAACCACCGTAAGCATTCTGTCTCTATAGCTCTTCTGCCCTCTGTACACAGCCCTAGAGCAGACAGCTTCCATCAGAATAAACAATCTGATTAATATGTTTGGTGATGGTTCTACCCTGTGGAGAATGGCACACATTGGGCCATTCTCAGATAAGCTAACAACCCTATGTAATTAATGCTGGTTCAGCACAGAGTTGGCAATAAGGGATATTGAGAGGAAGGTACATTTTCTCTATGAGGATTTCAGCTGTCTTGTCTTCAAAAGGAAATTAAAGAGCTCTGTGATGACAGCTTTTTGTCCTAGGTGGCTTGGGATAAACACACTATCAGCTTTGTGCCTTCCTTCTGCTCCAAGAAGCAGAGCCTGAGCCTCATCTCCATGAGAGTCAAATCTCAGAAAGATAGTGAGCCTCCACCAATTGGCATTTTCAGGATACAGGAAGGGTCAGAAGGCGGGTGATTTCTCACTGATGCTATGTAGGGCTTGGTCATGGAGTTTCCTTAGAAAATGAACATGCTGGAAAGATGCTTATGGACTGATAAATGAAAGGACTTCATTTTATGATAATATCATGCCAAACCTAAAGGTGCTCCTTTTACCAAGAAATACAACTTCTCAACAAAAGAATACATTTCAACTCATGAATATGCAAATTTACAGGAAAGAATGAATGCTTAGGGGTCCCAAAATATCAAAAGTGGAAACTTAAATAGAAACATTGATGTGGCTACCATTGATGCCATAGGGGTTATTAGGGTTATTAGTAAAGACATCACACAGGGTTTGATTAAGGAAGAGAACCTGTCACATCTCCATTATTTTGAATCATATGAGAACATTCCTTTTCCATTCTCTTTGACCCTCCTCTCTATAATTAGATGTATATAAAGAGATCCTTTAAAGTCGTGAGAAAGTCAAGTCTATACAATTAAAAATTATATAGGAAAAGATTTTCACAAATCTCCATTCTATGAATTGATGAGAGAAGGAGATTAATGACTTTTGAATATGATACTTTTCAAGCTGTTTGCATCAGGGTTGAATGCACAAGGCAACACAGTAGGGGAGACACACTACTCAGAAAGATGCCAGAATAAAGAGCTTATCACAAGGCTCATGGGACCTGGTGAAAGTGCTTGACCAAGTCAGTGCCTCTGAGCCCAGAGGTGGAAGGAGCTGAACAGGCTGGCAGTTGGGAAGGAAAAGTAGACATGAAATGAAGAGAATTAGGATGAGCGGGGACCACTAAGGACAAGCTGAAACCTACATCTGACTTCTGCTACCTTCAACCAAGATTCCACTTGCAACAATACTGGGACCTGTGAAGAACTTGGTGTCTGCTGTGTATATCACTCTGTATAAATAAAATGCTGATTGGCCAGTATCCAGGCAGGAAGTATAGGCAGGACAAGCAGAGAAGAGAATTCTGGGAACAGGAAGGCTGAGGAGGAGATGCCAGCCTGCCTCCCAGGGAGCAGCATGTAAAGGCAAAAGGTAAAGCCACAGAACATGTGGCAACATATAGATTAACAGAAATGGGCTGGGTTTAAGTGTAAGAGCTAGACAATGGTAGGCCTGAGCTAATGGCCAAACAGTTTAATTAATATAAGCTTCTGAGTGATTATTTTACAAGCAGTTGCAGGGTCCATGGGACTGGGCAGGACTGGAGAAAACTTCAGCTACACGTGTCTTTGGTAAGAAGCTGTTGGAGAAGTGCCTAGCTGCCACTCCATGCCAATGCTGAGCAGAACATAACAAAGTGACCACAATGGACTTGCTTCACATACACATGGATGATGTCCCATACCTACCTGTTTAATTTTGGACAAAATGTTTCCTGAGAACAATAAGAAACAAACATTCAGGGAGGAGACTCTTGTTAATACAATTCCGGCCATGGAGAGGTGACAGACCATACAGTCACCAAAGTGACCTGTGGATCTTGATCATAAGATGAATGAGAGCAGGGAAGCAAGTTCTGGGTCCAACCCACTTGGAAATCAGAACCTTCTCCTCTGCTAAAGCTCTGAACTCCTTAGACAGGGATGGAGAGCCAACCTGGGATTTCATACTCTGTTTTCAAAGTAATCTGTCACCTGTTTTTAATTGTAAATATTTTATAATCTGAGCTATGGTTTTAACTGCCTGCCTCATTTTAAGATTTCCTTTATGTCTTTTCACAAATATCAAGCTAATTAGGTTTAGATTGGAGATATCATAGTCAAGAAATTATGAGTCAATTTATTACCATAGTAGGTGGGCAAGATCAACCTTTTATGACAGTTATAGCTTGTAACAGGACATAATAAATATAGTGTTATGGAACAAACATCCTAAGCATATTTGTTATGTGGCAAACCCAGAGAAGACTCAAATGGCAAGTCAGGAGACTTGATAACACTACAGAGCTGTTGCAAACATTCCAGTATAATTAGAAAAGGCCACAGCCTCCTCACGCAAGTCAGTTAGAAACTCAGGTCCATGAAGACAAGATACAGAATGCAGATTTAGCTTCATCTTATGCTAACAGGGATGCTCATATTTGAGAATATTTTCCTTTTTATCTAAGAAGATATATTGGCAGGTTCAGAGTTAATCTTCTCAAAGAATCTGAGTCAACAAACCCTCCATTTCCACAGCTTCTTTATTAACTGTTAAATGAGTTTCATTTAGATTCTGCCTTGGCTACATTTTTTCCCCAACCAAAGATGAAATAAAGAATAAGTAAGGTGCATATAATTCAAAGTTTCCATGGAATGGAACAAAAACAAGTTTGGAGGAGGGAAATAATTTCTTCCAAGGACCTGGCAGGAAGACTAGAATTTTCCTGGGGAACAGAAAATTCAGGACTGGCCTTCTGTGGACCTGGGGCTCCAAGTGACATGCTCTACGTGGTTCTGGAAATTGCACACAAATAAAGCAGTTGGCCATGGGCTGAAGGCTCCCACTGGAGTTCAGGATTCTCTGGCATAAAATACTTGTACCAAACAACAGGGGGGATTTTCAGGAGAAAAAGAAGCTCAGCAGAAGGCTTTTCTACTGTATCAAGTCCATATTAAAAATAAACAATAACTACCAAATTGAAAATCATCACTCTACAGGAGTCTGTGGACAAAGTAGTATTAGTTTGCCCAGAGGCAGAGAGAACAGCCAGAAAACAGGCACATTAAGCATATGGCTAAAGACATAAAAGTAAAGAAATTCCAGTGACAACATGGAAAACAAAAGAACTGAAGATGGTAAGCTAAAAACAAGCAAATCTGACAAAGGATACAGGGGTGTTCTGGAACAACCTACCATAGTGGTTTTGCTGAGTGGCCATGTGGTCAAACTACATTCTAAATATTTATGTTTATACCTTTAGGCCTGAGCTGTTCTCAACATGGCTTCTTTTTTCAGTGGGTGAAAGTTAATGCAATACTCCTAACTGATCCAAGCGCTGAGAATAAGAGCCTGGGAGTGCCAACCCTAATAGGACATTTCTCTCACTACCACACCCTGTAGTTGGAGTATTCCTGTGTCCATCTGGCTCCTGCAGCCACTCAGACCCAATTAAACACACAGAGACTTATATTACATATAAACTGTATGGCCGTGGCAGGCTTCTTGCTATCCAGTTCTTTTATCTTAAATTAACTCATTTTTATAAATCTATACCTTGCCATGTGGCTGGTGGCTTACTGGTATCTTACGTCATGCTTCTCATGGTGGCGGTGGCTGGCAGAGTCTCCTGCCTCAGCCCTCCTCTTCCCACCATTCTCCTCTCTCTTTGTCATGTCTATACTTCCTGCCTGGATACTGGCCAATCAGCACTTTATTTATCAATCAACCATAGCAACACATTTTCACAGCATACAGAAAGACATCCACAGCAACACCCATCTGCCAAGATTCAGGGAGCGCTAGAGATGAGGAAGCAGAAGGAAATTAAGAGCCATTGATGGGGACAAATGCTATGGAAAGCTGTGTTCTGGCCATGACATGGCTACTGGACTCATGAACCCAAGGAAGCTGTGGCGACCTGCAAAAGACCTGCACTAGATCAAGATAGCCAAAGTTCCAGCATGGATGGGAAAGGAATTCACAAGGCCCCACGCCTGACTGAGACAATACTGGCAGTTAGTGGCTCCTGGGGAAGACAGAGTCATCTTTGGGGCGTTTGTGGTCACTGGTAGGTTGTCCACAGGCCAATGAACAGTCTCACACTCACATACATACATATATCACTAATCAGACCTAGTGGGTTATCAAAAAGAAAGAATAAATAAAAGCAGGAAGGAAGGAGGAAATAAAGGGAGAGAGGGAGGGAGGGAGGGAGAGAAGGAGGGAAAGGAAAATAAATGGATATAGAGTTGGGAAGGGGACACTTTGGGGAAGTCGGGGAAGAATTAGGGAAAACAGTATATATAATCACATTACATTGTATACATCTATGAAATTCTTAAAAAATAAGAAAGAAAATTCTGATAGGAAAGACACCTTCAGGGAGTAGGTAGGTTAAACAGCAGATTAGTGACAACTGAAGAGAGAATTTATAGACTGGAAGAGAGGCTGAATCTGCTGTAAGTGACCAGGACTATAGGATGGGGACCAAGACAAACTTTCGAGAATCAGAAGGCCTAGATAACAACGCAGTCAAAAGGCCCACTTGCCTCAAAGAGTTCTACAAAGAAACACTAGGGAACCGAATGTATGCTGTCCTGTCTTAAGCCCAGAGCCTCACAGGTTGCAGAGAGATAGCAGCAAACTGACAATAAGGAAGTGGTTACTATATAAAGGAGGCAAATGTGTCACATTGCAAACATGTTCTCTTGCAGTTTTATTTTTAATTGGGCTACCATAATTATTAAGTTGTAAATTTTCTTTATGTATACTATATAAAAGTATTTTTCCCAGACGTATGTGTTGCAAATATCTTCTCCCAGATGATGTCTTCTCTCCATGTTCTTAACAAGCTCTTTTTCTAAGACTTTATTTTAGTTCATAAAGTTTAGTTTGTCATTTTTAATGCTGAGTGTTTTCTAAACCTTGCTAAAAATAGAGGGCTATTCTAATGCTACAAAATTTTCATCTTGTGTTTTTCCTCCTAGAAAGTCTAGCTTTAGTATTCATGTTTAGATTGATAATACATTTCAAATTTACTTCTCCGTTTGGTGTGAAGTGAGAATTTAAATTTCTTTTAGCCAGTGATTGAAAAGCCTTGCTTCTTCTCCTCTATTGCCTTGAGCCCTTGTGTAGGAGTATGCATTTACTTCTGATGTCTTCTACCCTGCTGATGCCTTTGTCTATCCTCTCAACAGTAACACACGTGGCTGTTGCCACTGGTGTCTCAGCCCAAGTATGGTTCTTGTAATTTTATACCGTATTGTAAAAGAGATATGTTGTAGAAATTGTAAACTAGAAATGGTGAGAACAGAAAACCTTGTTTTGTTGCTGACCTGTTGATAATCTGTACTTAAGTATGAAACTAACAGTAGAGAATTCTCAAATTCCTTTGCATTAAGGAAATATACTCCTATGGCTCATCTGTGGATAGTATCAGGAAATAATCACCATATTGGATAGTTTCCATATTTATTGAAATCATATGGTTTTTTTTCCTTTGGTTGTAGTTTTGAGAATTACATGTATTGATTTTCATAGGCTACATCATCCCTGTACCCCCACAAATATCCCTGCATGGTGACAATAAAGCATTATCTTATATACTTCTGATTTTATCAGCTAATACTCTGTTTAGAAATTCTGTGCTGCTGCTCTTGGGAGATATTAATCTGCAGTTTTCTTTTAATGTCAATGTTCTGGTTTAGATAACAGAGTTACACTTATTTTATACATAAAGCGTGCTATAAGAGAGCAAAGTGAACATGGAATTGTTTTTCAATGGCTATAGAGTTAACCAATGAAGAGATACAGACCTGACATGTTCTTTATGGAGGGAAACATCTTAATTAAAACGAAAAATTTTAAAGGACATTTACTCTTATTTTATAGTTATTATTCCGCTAATTACATTGTGGTTTTACAAAAAAAATTTTTAACTTTATGTGGGATGTCAAATTTATTGGCACAAAGTTGTTCACAATTGTGTGACTTTTCCTGGGGTGATATGGACAAGCATCTATTCACCCCAGATCACTGTAGGTATGGATAAAGAAACAGTTCCATACAAGTCTAGCTTAGGGAACCATTGAGTTTTGGGGATCCTTTACTGGAGTTTGGGTAAGAGGATGACTCAAAGGCAACAGGTGGACTGAAAAGCCACCCACCCCTGCTCCAGATGGGTGACAACCAATAAGATCTCTGTCCCTCCAGCTCCCTGCCAGACATGCAGGCAGCTTAGCTGGCCAGAGTCTCTCCTCCCCAGAAACTGTTGTTTTATTCAGCCTTTCATGGGTTGCTTACCCATCTTCTAAGTTTCAGGAGTTCCCTAGGACTTGGGACTTTTGTTTACTTCCTGAACCTAGTAAATTTCATTTCATTTTTGAGTCTTAACATCTTCTTTTCAAAACAGAATGTCACAATTCAGATGAAATATCTATATAACAATAATTTTTTTTTACTGTCTCTTCAATGTATAGAATTTGTAGTGACATCACAGTTTTAAACTTCTAATAGAAAAATCCTGCATTATCTGTATCATTCTTCTTGAGGATTTTGCAATAGTACTGTACTTAAAACTTGACCTTGTTTATTTTCCTACTGTTCATTCAATTTTAGGTTCCCTGTTTCTGGTCTGATCTTTTTTATTGTTTCATTATTTTCTTTGCTTACTTTTTGTTTAAGCTGCTCATTCATTTCTTACTTCTAGCACTGATAATATTCCTTGGGAGGCTTGGGCAAGTTCCTTAGTTACTCTGTCTAGGTTTTGTTATTGTTCACCAAGAGATATTGCTGTTGACTATTTCACTTGCTTTCTGCATGAGATGAACATGATAGTCTCTGAGACACATTTTCACACAAATATTCAGTGTGAGAAGTTACCAATTATTTAATAATGATCACAGAAAATGAATTTATTGACTGCTTTATTAATTAGATAGTGATAATCTCATGAGTAAGGCATTGTCATGTTGGAAAAGTTTTTTTTTTCCTTCTCATATATAATTCATTTCAAGTAAGATGAGGAGTTGGTATAAACATGCATTATCTGAAGTATGCTCAGTATGAAAGGCAGAATTCTTTAACTTTAAAAGGAAATGTTAAGTCTCAGGTACCTTTTATTGTCTGAATAACTGTACATAAAACACCAGGCAGAGAAGTCCTGAAGGAAATGATGGTCGAGTTTCACTGTTATTTGCCCTTTGGTCCTTCATCTTCTAAGCACACACACACACACACACACACACACACACATATATATATATATATATACTCTTCAAATGGTATTAGACATTTATTTTGATCACAAATGCAATCCGAGTGTGAATAAATAAACTCAGTATCTTTCTCCCCTCTGAGTCTCTTTTAAATAGAAAAATGTGCTAAATGTCTCTTCATGGCCTGCTGGGCCACCGCTGCCCCACCTACGGCTTTAAAGACTGTAGCTTCATCTTCTGAAGCCCTACTGAACTACAGTCCATCCAGTTACAGGATCCTGGGAAAGATGTCCTACTGATACTGTCGGTAGTCTCCGAAGGGTGAGGATGGTAACTGGCTTGAAGGCAGCTGTGAGTGGTCTTCAGCAAACTGAGGGCCATTGGGAAACTGTGCAGAGGCAAACCTTGTCAACAAGATACCAGCTCCTTCAATCAAAGCCAGGAGAACGCCTCCCATCGCAGCTGACCCAACCATGGCTACCGGCCCATTTCTCGCTGCCAGGATGGCTCCTGTCAAGGCACCGCTAGTGATGGAGTTCCAGGGATCTTCTTTGCCTCTTATCTGAACCATGCTGCAGTCGATCATGGAAAACAGCCCTCCCCAAACTGCAAAGCTACCTCCCAACTGTGGAGCCCTGGTTTTAATAGCTGTCAAACTCCCTCGGAGTCTGTGGTTTACTCCCACTGGAGAATTTCGAAAACCTTTGAAGGCTTGAAAGATACCGCCACCTATGGTACCCATGGTAAAGGCACCACCACAGTTGTCCACAATTCTCCAGGGGCACGGCTCTCTCGCGTACTCCTCCATCTTGGCTCCAGCCCGCGCAAAACCAACTTTGTTTGTTTTGTTTTTGGAGACAGGGTTTCTCTGTGTACCTTTGCACCTCTCCTGGATCTCACTCTAGACCAGGCTGACCTTGAACTCACAGAGATCTACCCGCCTCTGCCTCCCGAGTGCTGGGATTAAAGGCGTGCGCCACCACCGCCCGGCCGAAAAGTTTTTAAGTGATGTAACAGCAGACAGAAGGAGAAATAAATGGAAGAACTGGCACTTAGTCCCAGGTGGTTATGAATCCAATGTCTATGCTCTTAACCATCACAGATGCTGTCTCATGTTGGATATTAATTTTCTGTGCCAGAAAGAGTTACATTCATCATTGCAGATCCTCTTTACATACTGTTGTGATTTGTATGGTGCCATGATTTGGAAGTGTCCCCCAAAGCTCATGTATCAGAAATGCCTTCCCAAATTCACATATGGCATTGAGAAGCAGGACCTCTGTAAGATGATGAGGTCACTATGGCAGAGCTTTTCTGAATATACTGGAGTTATCATGGGAGTGAGTTACTACAAAAAAAAATGAGCTTGTTGTTAAGAATGGACCTCTTGCTTTTTCTTTCTCAATCTCTGTAGCTCTTCTCCCACACCCCTACCCCCAATAATAACTCAGTAGATTTACTAGCCTCTTCTCTTATTTTTATGAAACAAGTAAGGAAAGTCTCATGTTTTCTTCAATATGTGATGTGTCTTCTGTCATTTTTTATTTCAAATATGTATTTGAGCTAGCTAGATTTCATCAACTTGACACAAGCTACAATCATCTGGTAAGAGGAAACTTCATTTGAGAAAATGCCTCTATTATATTAGCCTGCACACAATCATATTGTATTTTCTTGATTGATTGAAAAAGCAGGCTAAGCAATTCAGGAAGCAGTGTTCCTCCATGACCTCTGCTTCGGTTCCTTCCTCCAAATTCCTGCCTTGAGTTCCTGCCGCAATGACCCTTCATGATACACTATAATTGTAAGCTGAATAACACCCTTTTTGCTCCAAGTTGCTTTTGATCATGTCATTTATCACAGCAACATATTTTAGACAACACTTAGCTTGAATCTAAAATACTGCTATAGAATTTCATATCCCCATTTATTTAAGATTAACTGTCATATTTGACCTTTTCCATTATCATAAAATCTAGAAAAGTATATCAGCTGGGATTATAATAAAGTGACAACTTAGTTACATCTTCTCTGCTTATGAAATTAGGGAATTTACAGCGTCATGTTTACATGTCTCTGTCTCATCAGAAATGAACTTAGAGATCATGTTAGATTAGATCATATTATACAAACCTCAACCTCTATGCCATTCACCTTTGTTTCCACTCATTGTTCAAATTTGACAGTCTGGTAGGTATAACTAGCCTTCCATCATATAATTACAGAGCACTGAACTATAGCAGCCCCTCCATAGTAGTTTTTGGCATGGTTGCTTTGCTGGCTGTTAGTTTAATGAAGGAAAGTGTATAAGGACAATGCTAGACTGTAGGTCTCATTTATTATTAACTGAGAGTCTCTGGTGTGCTTTTATACAGGTTACCACTTCAATCACACAAAACTCTTGTAATTGCAGTCCTGTGAGGACATCGATGCTACAAAGAAGTTGTATTTCTCAAGACTACACATTTGGTGAGTGGTACATAATGTGTGGGAGTTTAGTCTATTTGACTCCAAAGCCTGTTTTCGTCTCTTTGTATTTCTTGTTTAAATCTTCTGTAGATTTTCCTCTGTTGTATAAATGACACACATTACTCCTCTGCCCCTTTATAGATTGAAGCAGTAATTTCATGATTTAAAGCAATAATTTCATGCTTCTCTGTGCAGTTTCACGTTACTCCATCCAGAATCTGCCATCGAGGGAACACCAGAATCTTCATAGGGTAGATGTTTAAGATATTGAAATGCAGAGCCTTGTAAGGTCCCCCTGCTGCAACAAGTCCTCATAGTTCCAAACCACTTTCAACTCCCCTTTTACCAACCCTGGCATGTGACCTTTAACTTGTATCTACTTTCCAGTCAGCAGGATGAAGGAAGGTACAAAGAATAACAATTCTTGCAAGTTTGCTGTTTGGTGACTCATGTTTCTAACCAAGGTCTGATAATAGATACAAAGATCTTTGTCAAGAGAGCATTACTGGTTGTTTTAAAGTGTCTGACTTTGCTTCAAAGTCTGAGAATGCATTGTTAACTATCCTACCTGGGGTTTGCAAGAAGTTTCAGATATTTCCCAGTGGTCACTGCCATGTTGCACACCATTGGCACCCAGTAGTTTTCAACCTTCCTAATGCTGCGACCCTTTAATACAGTTCCTCATGCTGTGGTGACCCCCAACTATAAAATTATTCCATTACTACTTCATAACTGTAATTTTGCTGCTGTTCTGAATCATACCATAAATATCTGATATGCAGGATATGTGCTAGGCAACCCCAAAGGGCTTGCGGCCCACAGGTTGAGAACTGCCACTCAAGTGGGTCACATAACGGCATCTTAAGTTGCAGCTTGTCCTGGTGGGATAATCTTTGCTGAGATGCACTTAAATCTGACAGTCTGAAAGCCACTGATAAAGGGTTCAAGTCATCGTTGGCCTCATTAGAGAGAGCTCTCCCCCTTTAACACTATGTCTTATATATCAAGACATTTAAATTGCTTTGTGCTTTTTAAATTTTATTACCCATTTTATTAATTGGCAAGAAAAAGCTACATGCTAATGGTGTGTAATATGATACTTTGATACATATAAGCATTATGGAATTCCTAAATTGAGCTGTTGGCATATCCAATTCTTATATATTTAACATCTTTGTAATTAGAACCTGTAAATCTGCTAGCAATGGTGTACAATCATTATTATTGACCACAGTCACTATAGGGTAAAATGATCTTCTGAACCTTTGTTCTAGTTTATCTCAAATTTTGCATTCCATGACAAACATTTCCTCAGTCCTCCTCAGACTCTGGTAACCCTTGCTTTGCTTTCTGCTTCTATGAGTTTGACATTTTAAGATTCTATATGCAAGAGAGATGATGTGGTATTTATCTTCCCCAAACACATTCTGATCATCTGGTTCTGTTTACAAAAGACCAAATGTGTAGGTGAACCAGCAAGATGCTCTATGGAATATCAAATAATCAAATTTCTGTTGAATTGGGATTCAATGATAACACAGGAGCCAGCATGGCTTGGGTAACTTCAGGTAGATGTAATGCTGTCTAGACTACCTTTATAATATAATACAATACAATACAATATAATAAATATAATATAATATAATAAATATAATATACCAAGGGTCACCAAACAGTTTCTGTAAGAGGTTAGATGGAAAATGGTGTCAGCCTTGTGCACCAGATAGTCTTTGTTGTGGTTGTTCAACTCTTCTTGTATAACATAATTTTAGCCATAGGCAATGCATCAATAACTAGGCATGGGCATGTCCTAATAAAACTTTATTTACAAAACCAGAAAGCCATATTTCACCAAATGTTGTGACTCATGGATCCCTTGAATAGACATAAGTAAAACTGTTTTAGAAAGGTAGCTATATGCTAAATTTCAGTCATTGAGTTTGACTCAGCAAAATGACATCCAGAACAATTATGAATCCAAATGAATGCTGTACTATGTTTTCATTGATGCATTGCATATGTTTCAAGCCTATCCTTGACTCTGCTGGCATGAATCTGACATGCTAAATGGAGATATGATTACCGCCATCCTACCTTTCTAAAACTGTTGTTGCTAACACAAAAATATAGTGACTCACTCCACAGTTTCAGAATTACTTTGTTTCTATCATGTTACTCCTTCTAATCACAAATTCATTTGTGATAAAGCAAATAAAGGGAGCGGAAATTGTATTTTGCAAATTTAGTGTTTTATTTTCTTTAATGGCCCTGTGACATAGTCGCCTTGCAATTATCAAATGGATCCCCTGAGTCACAGCTCAAATTCCTTAATATTTATTTGATTATACAATGTGATCCCTGGTCACATCTGCCTGGCCTCATCTGATTCTTCACATCAGATTCAAGAACCAGTCCTGGGATCCTTATAATGATCCAAGTTCCCCTGTTGTATTTACTTGATCCTTGTTGATGACTGGCTTTTTTTTTTTACCTGCCTGGTGAATGGCTCCTTGGGCTGTGTTATCTCCCCTTTGAAGGCCTCCAATACTTGCTCTGCTAGTATAGAGCAAGAAGCACTATTCTCCATGATTACCTGCATATCATCTCCCTACAGAAATGTCACACTTATTAGTTTGTATCCACATATACTTTGAATACATAGAGATGTTTTAGAATACTTATATTTGTATTTAATATTTGTATTGTGGGTCTCTTCCCAGAGAAAGGTGGGAAATAGTCTTTTCATCCCAGATAAGCATCAATGGCAGATCAAAGAAATTATTCCACCCAAGTATGTCTTGATTAAATCAGTGAGTTTACTGGGGTTACCTACAAGATCATACATGACTTTGGCTCAAAAGCACCTATATCACCAAAATGCCCACCCCAGCATGGGTGACATAAAAGGCTGCATCCCTGGAGCTCCCTGTGTAACATGGGGAAGAGCCTTGAGAAACATGTAACTTTAGTTTTTTTTTTTTTAAGATAGTTTTATTTATGTGTATCTCTATACCTATGTTTGTGCACGCCACATGAATGTAGGTGCCCAGGAAGGTCAGAAGACTTACAGGTGGCTATGAGCTCTCCAACCTAGGTGCTGGAAACCAAACTCTGGTCCTCTGCAAAAGCAGCAAATGCTTTCTGCCATTGACCTATCTCTCTCCAACCTCAAGGATCTTATATGTCTAAGCTTTCTGAGTCCTGAGAGTTTCACTAGCCTCCAGAGTCTTCTGAGCAACCTCCCCCAAAAAAGAATGTTTCAATTTGGAGGGAAAAAATCTCCCTAAAAGTTTCTCAAGAAGCCAGCAAAATGGCAAGCGATAGTATATGATGAGGATGACGAGGATGATAGAGGTTGTTTGACACTTAACTGGATGCTAGGAACTCTTGGTAAACATTTAAAGTGCATTATATCAGCTGAAAGTGTAAGTACACACTCACCTATGCCTGACATTAAAGGGTCAGGCCTAGCCATCCTTTCTCCTTTGAGGAATTCACATAATTTCTAGTTTGACATTTAGTCTAACTGCCAATCTAGAGCAATCTAGAGACAGTGAGTGGCCTTTCCATCTTTGGGGGTTGAGTTCATGGGATCAAATGAACTCTTTGCCAAGGAAATACTCCAGCAGAGGGTCTCATAGGTAACACATAAATAGAGAACAGCATTTATTAGCCATTTAATGTCTCCAGGGCGCAGAAGTGACTCCAGCAAGACGCCTGTCTGCTGTGCCCTTTCCAGTTGCCACTTTGTATGTTAATTGCTCACCCTTAACATTTATTATCAAATCTGGCAGTTTAAACTCCTCAAATGAAGGGTGGAAGGCAGTCTTTGCTCAGGGGACCCATCTTCCATTGCTTTATGGAAATGAAACATTGGAATTTGTTTACTGCTGATCTGTGAAATCCCAGTTGGGGAGATGCTGACTCCAAAAGATAGGGTGGAGGAGGCTGTGTTTGAGCCATGTGTGTACCATAAAATTGGATGCACTGCATGCCTGAATTCTCATTTTTCTGTGCACACGCTAGAGTGATTATATAATGGTGTCTCTTTTTTTTTGCCTTAGGTGCTTTATATAATTCTAAATAGCATACATGGCAGATAGATTATAAACACATAGGCACACCTTATCAAAAGTGTTTTCTTAGTCAGCCTCAATTATTCCGAGGGGAAATGGTAAATGGAACCAAAATATCATCAAAAGATGTTTTACTCTGCTCTTTTTTTGTAGTGATAAATTAATTCTTCTTGGCCTTATTTAGATCCGATTTACCCTTGCCTTAAGAAATTAATAACACATTCAGTATTGGTTAAGGTAAATAGACTGTAACAAACTGACAGCCATTATAATGTTTAAGAAGACAAGCTATAAGGGGAAGGTACAAACTTCACAATAATCAGAGGGCTATTTAGTTTAGTGGCAAACAGCCTACTCACTACATCAATATCTCCTATATCCACTCTCACACTCCATCTATAATCAGTTCTTATCACACCACTGTATTTTGGTACCATCAGTGATGACTTCACACTAAACATTTGACTTGAGCCAATACACAGAGAACATGAGTTTCATGCTCACATGAAATAAAGAATCAAAGAAATAGTTGCTGCAGATGTTGTTCCCTGCTGTTTATTAATATTATGTCATCTCTGTATTTCGGTAGTTAACCATGCAATTAGATTTTGAAAATGTGTTTATGTGTGGAAGATCAACTCTTCAAAAGAGAAGAGGGTTTATTTCTAATCTTTCTTCCTGTTTTCTTCAAAAAAGTTAAAAACAGAGCCCTGCCATTTCAACTGTAACAATCTTGAAGTGTCATGTCTGTGGGCAAGAAAGGGACAGCTTGCTCTCTTATCTGGATAAAAGGAAAGACTTCTCACATTGAAAAATTAAGAAGCATTTACTTAATGCCAAGGATTTTGATAATCCCCTTATATTCTTCTTTTACTTTTTTCTTTGTAAAACTTATTTTTATTTTATATGCACGAGTGTTTTCACTGTGTGTGTGTATGTGTACCACATATGGGCCTGGCGTCTGCAGAAATAAGAAAAGAGCATCAGATTCCCTGGGTGCTTGTGAGCTGCCATGGTGTGTTTCTAGGAATTAAACCCAGGTCTTCTGTAAGGGCAGCAAGTATTCTTAACCACTGTGCCAACTCTCTAGTCTTTAAACATCCTCTCACCTATAAGTGGTTGCTTTTATAATATAACCATTTTATACTTTAAAAAAGATGCAATAGTATTTCAGTGTGTGGCTATGTGTTTCTTCTACCATAGTCTACCCTGTGACATGGAAGTATGTTGAAAATTTTATTAAACCTGGAGAAAGAGTGATTAATTGTGCTAGGATGATTTGGAGAGGCCACATAGATTCAATGACATTTTAGACTACGGCTTCAGAAATGATGCATAATTGTTATCATCTCATTTATTCTCATCAAATCTAGGATATGATGGGCATAAAACCTCATCTGAATTTCATTTGCTGTGTATATAATGTTGGATTTAAGTGCCATTGACGAGAGAGAATTCTTTCTATAATAAATGTGGAAAAAAAGACCTCTTATCAGCTCAATGTTAATGAGATGCAAATTCTTGCCAAGACAAGTGTCTAAAATGTCTTTTTTTAAAACGTGGATTTCTCAGCTAGCTCTTGCTTCTTTTCTTTCTGCAATTGGATTCCATATCATAAAATGTGAAGTAGATATGAAATATTTCCTAACTATTAGACTTCTAGGACATGGTTCCTGAAATCCTCTTGATCTCCAAGAACCCAAGAAGAGGTTGTTGTCTCATTATATCTTTTAAACATGCAATTCAGTTTAGTATATTTATTTATCATTGCTTTGATTTGAAATTTTTAACCATTTCTAACTACTTCAAGAAACTGAGATTTTGAAATGAAGAGAGAGGTAATTATTGGAGAACAGAATGGCATTCATATTTCTCTTCTTGAAGAACTGTGAACTTCATGGGAACTTTATAAACACCTGGGAGTAGCTCAAGATAAAAAGGGAAATGAGACAGTACAGAAGAAAGGGAGATCTAATATGGATATAAAATCATCTTGAGGAAAAGAAGATGGGAGTCCAGTAGAATATGGGGTGGTAGGCATTTATTAGGCAGGGTCACTCAAAGCAGCAAAAGAAAACAAGGACCATGGTCAGATATTTTTATTGGATGACTTAATGTAGGGAAATTTAAAGAGACTTCTACTTTCTACTATGTCTGCATGGGACTCATTGGATGTTATAAAATGCTGGAGACATTGAGAAGGTTTAACTAGTAGATTGCAGGATGTGGCTCTGGAGATGAGATGGACAAGTTGTAGAGATGATTGGCTCCATCATGACACCTGTTTAAAGGAGGCTCACTTACATTACAGTGATACATCTTGAATAGACAGTGGGAAGGTAAGACATGTGGGACCTATGAATTTCCCCTAAACACTCCTGAAATCCTTCTTGCTATTGGTAATATCCAAGTGAGGAGAAGGACTTTGTAGCCTTGAGCATCTTACCCAGTTCAGCTGGCCTCACCAGGAAAGAGGTGTGCATCTGAGAGCCAGGGTCCTCTCTCTTCTCAGCTTTGTTCTTAGTTCTTCGTGTTGAATCTCTTTAACTATGGGTCCACTTGTATGTGGCACAGGCCCTGATCAATGGTGTTATACAGCCTCACAGGGGAAGACATTTCTTTGCCTGAGGCAGGTTGGGAAATGATCCCAGAGAAGCCTGATAACTGGATTTACTTGGGTTGTGTACACAGGTTTGGATAATAGAGAAAGCAGGGTTCTCTGGTTAGTACTCTGTACACTTCTGACCAACTGCTGTAGCTAGGATGGAAGGCCATTCACAAAGTTCAGTTATGGCGAGAAAATTAGGGGAAGTTCTTAAACAGAAGAGAACATGCAGGTACAATCTATCAATCTGAGGAAATGTGCTAATCAATAGACTATGGCTCCTTCTAATGCTTGAGAAAGAGTCCCTAATTCTCAACTCAACACCCCACAATGTTGTTTCACTTCTTTTAAAATCTTGCCTCCCACTCTGTCTTTCACATAATTTGAACTCCTTGCTTGGATGTCTTGGCTTGAATCATTCCATCCACTTGGAAAGCTCTTCATTTCCACACAACCACTGAGGTTCTCCTCTCTATGATCAAACCTTCATTATTTTCATGTAACAGTGAGATGTACTGCCACAGAACCTATGAAAAGAGTGAGATATTGTCTAGGTTATGAATAACTGATGGCCAGAAGAGCAAGACATTTCCAGATAATATGAAAATGTATAAGTCAGCCTTTGAGAGAAGCATGGCATGCCTGGCCATCCTGGGAGTAGCAGGGGAGGTTTCCGAGAGGGACCCAGCCTTACCTGAATCCTAATGTTACAGACATGGAAATATAGGAAACAGGAATGCTAAAATATGTAGCAGGTGGATACCACTCTGAAAATCCAGAGTCTTCTAAGGGAAAGAGCATGTTCTACCCATCTCAAAACAGGCTAAATGCAGTTCATTTCAGGAATATTTCTCTGACTAGAGAAAGTTTAACTAAATACTTTCTCTTAATATGTCTGCCACTTTCTCTATACCTTCTAAAGATCCTGATTACTGAGTGTGTGTGTGTGTGTGTGTGTGTGTGTGTGTGTGTGTGTGTGCCTTGAGTGCTTATATTTGCTTCTTTTCCATTTTCCAAAATTCAAGCTCTTTAGACAGGTACTACATCACTCTATTATAACAATAACCAATGAAATGTCTCACACCAGATATGAATTAATAAATGAAGCTAATTTCATCTATACAAAAACTTAGAAATGCATTTATTCAGGATAGGTGAACATTCTCCCTGAGTTTAACATTGAAACTGTCAAAAGCTTCCAATAGCACAGTACACATGGACAGCTTCCTACTGAAAGGTCTATTGATCTTACAAGGAAGTGGTGATGCATTTGGGGTGGGGTGCAGAGATATTTTTATCTAGGCTGTAGATCATTATAATGGGAAGAATGGTGAAAGCAATTTCGCATGGAAACAATCTCCAGCTGCCTGTAACTTTGGCTCAGCAAATGTCACCCCACAACTATTTACTACAGTATTTATTGCTCTGTCATTAGCTCATAAATAACTTCAACCTAGCAACCAAGGGACGGTGCCATGCAACAGCAACCATGATAAGAATTTTAGAAGACGAAGAAGCCTACGTTCACATCTGAGGAGGAGGCGTTGAGAGTAAACTCTAGCAATTACCAAGACTCATAACTTTCCCCATAAAAACAATCTGAGCAAAGCCTAAATGGTGCTTAGAATAGCATTCCTCGCCAGAACTCCCTCATAAAACCACAGAACCCAGTGGATATAGCTCTATCTGTCATAGGCCTGAGGCAAATAAACCTCAAATTGATGGGGATGATGTCAAAAGGAATCCCTTAGGGTTTTCATATTCACATTGAAATTCTGATTCTGAGCACTGAATGAGAGCTCAGAGCCAACTGGTTTGTTAGTTGTGTTTTTCTAAGTGAGAGCTGAGAGATGTAAAGAAACTTAGGACAAAACACTCTAATCTTGGTTTTGTGTACTGTCTTTTAATGACTTGAAATGTTTTATTGTGCCTCTCAGCATCAAGTTTACATTTGCCAAATCATTTTTGGATCCCTACTTGATCATTACAAAAATAATTTCTAGAAGGAACTGTCACCAGGATTCTCAGTTTTTTTCTCCAGGCTCTCTGACCACTGATTTTCTTCTAATCCTCAAGGGTTTCCTTCTCTCATCTCCACTTTGAATGTTGCAATGACCCATGCCATGAGGTTACTCATAAAAGAAGTTGGATCTCTTTCATCCTCAAATCTCCAGGGCCATGATTCTTTTTCAGTAGAATTCAGAACATTTGGAATCAATGTGAGCAGATGGGTGGAGAATGCATTTTCTGGTATATGAGTCATTGTAGCAATGAGCCCAAGGGGTTCGTTTTGGCCTCCCATGATGTGGGACCCAGGGATCATTCAACTAGTACTAGTACTTGCAAGTTGGATAACCAGAAGACAGTTATTCAGCTTCCCTGCATCTTAATATCTGTAGTTGCAACAAGAGTATATACAATAACTCCCTCATTGTTTTGCTGTTAAGATTAGGCAAAAAGGATTGATTCTGGACAGTGCTATTTGTGATGTGTGGTATCCAAGAAGCACACTGTAGATGAAAGCTCTTCCAAGTTTATCCATATCTTGCCACTTAACTAATGTTCAGGTAGGTATCTTGAAAAATTCTAAAGTGATGTGGACCTTCTCGGCCAACACAGAGTATGGATTGTGGACTAACACTGACCATGGTTGGGTCCCTTCAGCCTCAGAGAGGGGAAAAGCAGGGTCTGAAACCATGGGATCAGTCTCTCTGTGCCTTCTCTTCCCATAGCTCTACCACTGTTATGGACTTCATCGCGTTGTTCCATGAGCCCTTCTCACCTTCTCATGTAGACCTTCTTTTCCTCTGTTTGCAGAATTGAAGCCATCCATTCCAGCTGGCTTGCTCCCTTCCCAATATGCCCACACAGTATCACGTCCTTCCTCCCTTCTGAACCTTCCTCCTCCAGTGGGAGGAAGTTCAGGACACAATTCAGTCTAAAGGGTCTACCCCCACCTTTTTGCTTGTCCCAGCCATTTATTGTGTGGCCACCAGAAAGATTTCAACCATCCTCAGAGCTGAAACTCCTGCTTTGTAAGATCAAGAGTAACAACAATCCCCATCTTGTAGCATAGTGAGGGGTCATATATTAAAACAGGAAAGTGTGTGTGAATGCCTTTCTCTATGGAGTAAGAGGTCAACAGAGGTTGGTTGTAAATGAAACCAAGTCTGACATGGGAAAATATGCTGAAACCATGAACCAAAGATTTAAGATCTGTGGATACTATGTTCTCCAACTGCTCCAGACATGTTGTCTCCCAGCCCTGTTATCCCATCCCCATATACATATACCTAGCACAAACAGTTTTCTTAGACTGAGAACTCAGAATCTTAACTCTGAAATTTCACCATGGTACATTTGTGGATAAAGGCCTGTCCTTCAACTACCTACTCCCCAAATATTGCTGCTAAAACCGTTACGCTTGTTAAGGACTTGGGGCCTTGGATATTCTCATCAGAATCCCAGTCTAACTGACACCCACACTGCCAGGAAAAATATGATGACCTTCACAGTAGCACCCTCAAAATCATCCTGCTAAGTCTTGTCTCAGGTTATGCCCACACCTTTCCTCTGTGAATTACTTTTTTTCCGAGCCCTTGACCCATCGCCATTTACAAATATTAGCAATGAGATGTCTGCTACACATTCGTGACCAGCCACTTCCACCCAATGTTTAGTGCCTGTTGGTGGATAAGCAGTCTCAAGTTCATTATCTGGCAGAGCAGGAAATAAGAACAAATCTTGGCCCTTAACCTTGCTTTGGTAGGTTTTAGAGACAAGTTAAGAAATACTTCAAAAACCAGCTCCTGGAGGCACAGAGGTGGGGAGGGAGAGGTTTTCTTGAACCTTTACAAGGAAACGTTCAAATTTTCTTGCCACATTCGATCTTGACCTTGCCCCTACCTTTGACAGAATGCTTTGTTCCCCCTGTAGGTACAAGGGAAGAGAAAAAATAAAACAAAAAGCAATAGAAATAGCACAAGTCAGAGAGACCTGGAAAGGTCTGCTCTCTTCCAACACACACCAAGCTAAACTGTCAGCTTGTGAAATAGAAGTAATGTGAGAATGGCATTGGCAGTGACTGGGAGCCATTGTTGTTTTCATGCGCCCTGTGGGAACTACCAACGAAGGGTATATGCTCTCCCAGGAGGAAGATCCCAGCCAGCAACACTGCTCCACACACAGCTGTGTATGCCTCTGTGCATTTTAAGTGCAATTAATTATGTTAATGAATAAAAACTGTACATATTTATAAAACACTACATGATGTCCCGATGCATGCCCATGTTGTGTAGCATTCAGATCAGGGTGAATAGAGCTGTCTCCTCAGATGCTTACCCTTTCCACGTGATAAGGACTTCCTAAGACTTCTCTTTTGTCTTCATATAGAGGTCACTATTATCTTCAGACACTGAACTGTGGCATTGAACACCAGAGCTGATTTCTTCAACATAGTTGCAACTTCTGTACAGTTTTTAATTATTATTTTTGAAAACATTTACAGAGACTTTGTTAATACACTGATCCAGTAATTAAGACTTCATATCTTTTCTTGGTACTCCTCCCCATCCTCTTTCTAGTTCTCTGGGAAACACTGATCAGTGAGCACTGTGTTTGGTGGTGGTGGACCTGTGATCACTGGCTTAATGTCCAGATATAAGCACCTTTACTTCCTTGCCTGCAGGAGATTTATGGCTATCACAGCCAAGCTTTTTGCTATTGAGTGGCCAGATATAACAGGATGCTAACATCTTCCTTCAGCATCTCTCAGCTACTGACTGGTGGACATTGGCATAATGATATCCAAGCATCCTTATTGCGTGGGTGGGATAATGCCAGTCAATGTTCTTGGACCTGACATTGCCCACAGTGAAAACCTGCCACAAAATAACCCATATTTGTTTCTTCTCTCCCTCTCTGTGGCCATTTTTCATTATTAATGATAATCCAACTCCCATCTCAGTCTCAAGTTATTCTTTGAAAAACATGAAATTATGATAAGGAAGCATGTAATTCTCAGCATGGTTGACTGATGGGAGGAGAGGAACTAGAATAAAGGCACATTTTGTTGAAAAACAAAGAAAAATTAAAAATAGAGTAATCTTGAGGATTTTGATGAAAAACAGACAATCAGTGGAAATAAACAAAAATGGACATTTACAGAAGTAAATGCATTTACACAGGAGTAAATGCAAAATGACAATGATGTCCCAACCTGGGTGAGGATCTAATACCAGAATAACATCGTCTGGGTGAATTAGAAACTAAACATGATCTTCCTGCTATTCATTTATAGACTCTACTTGACTCTACCTACAATGAAAATGAATGAAGTGCCATATTATGGTTAATATGAGATAAAAACAGTATAATGAAATCGTAACCATTTTAACCTGTGAAATGAAAACTCAAGGGGGTATGTAGATATTGCAGTAATTAGAATCTTCTTTTTCATTCCATCGAGACATGATGTATTTCTTTGCTACTATACCAAAGAACCACAAATTTATCAACTTGAAACTGTATTTATTCTAGAGCTCAGAAGTTAGAAATCAGTTTCACTGGTACAATGGCCAGTTACCAGCAGGCTGGTTCCCTCTGGAGACCTCAAGAGGGGAGTCTACTTCCTTGCCTTCTGCTTCACGTGGCTGCCTGTATTCTTTGACTTGTTTCCATTGCTACAACTTCAAGAACATCAATTCATTTCTTCTCTATTTCTATTATCTCTCTCTTTTTTGCCTGTTTTCTAATCTATCCATCTTACAAGAACCATGTGATCACACTGACCCACCTGAGGTATCTGTCCACTTCAAGACCACTAAGAATTCCAAAGTGCCCTCTATGGATAAGGAACTGACATTTTAATCATCTCACTTCTTATCTACAAAAACAATAAATCTCATTTTGACTGTATCTTCTTCTTCTTCTTCTTTTTTTTTTTTTTTTTTTTTGGTTTTTTGAGACAGGGTTTCTCTGTGTAGCTTTGCACCTTTCCTGGAACTCACTTGGTAGCCCAGGCTGGCCTCGAACTCACAGAGATCTGCCTGGCTCTGCATCCCGAGTGCTGGGATTAAAGGCGTGCGCCGCCGCCGCCGCCACCGCCACCACCACCACCGCCCGGCGACTGTATCTTCTTTAGCTTCTCTGAGCAATGCATTGTAACTATCAGTGTAAAGTCGTGGCATAGACCATGTTAAAATTTGCACATTTAACATTTTTGTTGTTATTTATTTTGTCTCATTCCCCCATTGGTTGTTCATCAAAGAGACAATTTCTTTTGCCTTTGTATTTCACAGCTTTGAAAACCTCATTGATTATCTTTAGAGGTTTTGATTATTGTGTATTCCTTAAGAATTTTGGTGGATGAGGGAACATTTTCTTCTGGATACACCATGATAACTGCGCGCATAAACTTATAGCAGTTTCAACAGCATGTACGAAACCTGCACAAGCTCAAAACGGGCCAAATCCCAGCATGCAGAGGGGAGCTGAACACACAACCGCATCTCCAGTTGTGGCACTAGTGGCAATTATGAGCTTTTGGGAAAGAGAAGGTCTTAAAAAGTGTAGCCCTTCACAAGTCAACCAGGCCCCAGGGGAAGACCATACATCCAAGAATATTTTGCACAACACAAATCGTGTATTCAGTTTTTTTTTTTGAAACACAAAATTGGATTCTTAGGGAAGTGGAATAGATCTGGGAAGAGTTGGGAGTGAGTATGATCAAGACATATTGTAGGAATCTGTCAAAGAACTAATTGAAAAAGAAATTTTAATATACAAAAGCCTGTCAGCGAGTACTTTTTAGTGTTTTACTTCTTTCTTTTAAAAATCAGTTTTTGCCCTTGTCTTATCACATTGGCAAGAATTTTTAGGACAACTTTTTACAAAGTCATGACAGCAAGCATCCTTTCTCTCTTCCTAATTTTTTCAGACGTACCTTTTCCACTAAAATGGTGCTAACCACAGTCTTGAAGGTACTTTTTATTTTTTAGTTTTAAGAAGTTATCATCTACAGTATTTTTGAGGGCTTTGTCAAAAAAGGGTATTAAAATTAACACTCTGTATTCATTAAAATAATATTTTCTATTATAAATTTATAAACTCAAGTTCCAGTTGCTTTTGGGATACTATCTTACAAGGACACCAACGTACAGTATGGCTTGTTAAGGAAGGGAATGGCTCAGTTGCCTTTAGCCTACTGGCTATGGGTGAGATAGGACCTCTGTTGGTCTTTTCTGTATCGAACACACAGATTGCAAGCCCAGTGCCACTTTGAGATCTTTGGCAGCAGTTAAATCTGCAGCTCACACACAATTGAACCTGTTTGATAATGAGTATTCAGAGACGGGTAATGCCTGGGAGGCACTCACCAACCTAAGACAGAGCACCTGTGTGGCCTGGGCAGGCGTCTCCATGACGGGTAAGGTGACCTGCTGACGTCCCACGCAATCCAAGTCAGAAGCTCATTTTTTAATAAAAGGGGGACCTGTAGGGCCCTGGCCCCCGTTTTGGGTAACTGTTGCCTTGCTTGCGGACCTTGACCTTGATATTCTCCCTATGCTAATTCCCTGCC
The DNA here is from genome assembly GCA_902168425.1 of Peromyscus attwateri. Classification (NCBI taxonomy): domain Eukaryota; kingdom Metazoa; phylum Chordata; class Mammalia; order Rodentia; family Cricetidae; genus Peromyscus; species Peromyscus attwateri. The sequence continues at coordinate 28,861 of CABHPP010101342.1, read as the reverse complement.
AGGTTCCACCCTCCTGAATGCTTAAGGGAAGTTCCTTGCCTGGTACCCTGAATAATGGGCGTTAACAGATTAGAAGCAAGATTGTAAAACATCAGTAGTGAACTTCTGCCCTCTAGGGTCCTCCCATTGTGCTGTAAGCCTGTATTTAAGACCTCGTCCCCCCTTAAATAAATGACATTCAGCATTTAAAATTAAAATATATATATATATTATATATATAATTGAATGAATACTGTAAATGTAACCTATGAATACCACAAATGTGATTAATATCATGAGTGTAATTAATGAATATCATGAGTGTAATTTAAAAAATAAATAAAGTAAAAAAAATATTTTCTTTTTAGTCCCTTGGTAAGTTGAATTACCAGATTTACTTTGCATGTTAGAACAACCTCATGCTCTTGGGATGTGTATGTCTGAATTTCATATTATTATCTTTGGTAGATATCATTGGACATTATTTATGAATACCTAGCAATATATATAGATGAATTAATAAATGGTTTTATTAAATAAAAACCCAGAGCCAGATATAGGGGTGAAAACCTGAGAGATCAGAGGAATAGAAGCCACAAGCTAGTCTCACCTCACCGACACCTCAGTCTCCAAAGAGAGCTACTTCCTGTATACCCATACCTATATGCCTTTCTGTTCTGGTATCTCATTTGCTCTCCTGTCCAGCTACATCACTTCCTCTTCCTGCCCAGCTCTGTCACTTCCTGTCTGTCTGTATAGACCTCCAGACCTCCATGGTGAACTAGTGTTGGAATTTAAGGCATGTGCCACCATGCCTGGCTCTGTTCCCAGTGTGGCCTTGAACTCACAGTGATCCAGACAGATCCCTGTCTCCCAAGTGATAGGATTAAAGGTGTTTGATGCCATTGCCTGACTTCTTTGTCTAATATAGTGGCTGGCTTTTTTCCTCTGATCTCCAGGCAAGCTTTATTTATTAGAGCACAAATAAAATACTACCACAAATATGTAATGAACATGTTCTATAAATACATGTGACTTACAGTGTCTTTTTCTGGTTTTCATATCAGTTAATTGTAGCCTTGTAAAAAATCTGCATGTATGTAAAATGGAAGACTAGAGACTGCTTTCTTGTGACCCAGTTATGGAGACTAATCAATATGAGGAAATAAAGAGCATTCCTAATGGAGAAAGAAGAGGCACTTCAGAAATCCACATTGGTACTGCCAGAACACTAGAAAAGAGATGGGGAAAGAGGGATGCACAGAATGGAAGCCACGCCAAGTACAACCGTGGCAATATGACTCCCCAGTGGGAAGATAAGAAGCAGAAACATAAATTAAAAAAAAAAAAGAAGCAGAAACAGTGGCCAGAAGGCAACCTAAGCAACAATGGTAAAAAAAAAAAAAAAAGAGACAAGCTCACAGCCTTCAAAAAGTCTCAAACTCCATCCTGTTTTTCAGTGAGATGGTTATTCCTCTTGTCCTACAAGTCAGCCGGGAAGAGGAACCCAGGTTTGTCACTCTATAGGACTTGAAAGGTAGTCACTGGGTGCCATCTTGGCAAGGAATCCACTGTTTAAAGTCAAGCATGTCTGAAGCTCATTACAGATTGCAAAATTATGTTTAGCCAGCAAGGCCTCTGGTATGCAAAGGAGAGAAGCTACTAAAGTAAACATATCTCTGATGGACATCAGACAATTGGCCATTACAGGTTCAACACCAGCATAAACCATAGGAAAGACTAGAGTCGGCAAGATCAATGGTTCCACTCTACCCAACCCTCCTCCAGAGTACATGTCAAGAAAACTCTACATTTTGAAGCTCCTAGAAAGTACCTGCTTCAATCCTTCATCTTTTGGTTTTCCCTACATACTTGCACATACACACACACACACACACACACACACACACACACACACATGCACACATACACATACACATGCACACACACCAAATAAACACACACACACAACCCTTCTTAGCATCCTCTTTATCTTTCCTTTTAATTGTACATTAGTAGTTAATTTTTCTTGTATTTTAAAATAGAAAAATAACCTTTTATTTCTCTCATACATGTATCTAACTTTATCTGTACATTTTTTCACTATTGATCAGCCTTTTTCTCTTGTGCTATGCATTTACCTATCTTTTGCTTTCTTTATAGTAGAAAGATTATATTTTATATAGTCTATATTTGACTATATTTTAATCAAAATTTAATGTTGATTTTTTGTTGTATTTAAAATAAAAATGTATGTTTTTATATTTAATACTTATTACAATATCAAATTTCACTCTTGAACTTCCTCACTGTTGGGAAATCCTTTGTTTTCTTTCTTTTCAACCTCTGGAACACTCTTTTTCCCCCATTGTTCTTCTTTACTTTCATTCATTTAACCTAGCTTCTCCCTTATTTTGCTTTCTCCCTGCCTCCATCCATTGTCTAATTAACTCTATTTGCCCTAAATGATTGTAACTTCACCACACAGTCTGCATTAGTCCCCGTGTCTGTTTTATTGCCACTGTTGATATATTTCTGGGCATTAATTGAGTTTTACTGTCTTTCTGTATCTTCTAATGCAATTGCTATTACAGAAGTATTTGGAGGATGCTCGAGGTTGATCCCTAAAGACAAGGCTGTTCAGAAGAAAATCAACTAATATAACTAGAATACATATCCAAATGAACAGATATGCAGATTATAGGATATATATATATATGTATGTATATACATACATACATACATACGTGCGCGCACGTGTATGTGTGTGTGTGTGTGTGTGTGTGTGTGAAAAATAAGGCAAAGTGACTCCCTTAAAAGATAATAATTCCTGGACCACTGAACTCAAACATACAGAAGAAGGAGGAGGGGGAAGAGGAGAAGGAGGAGGATGACGAGGAGGAGGAGGAAAGGAGGAGGGTGAGGAGAAAGAGGAGGAAAGGGGGAGGGGGAGGAAGAGGAGGAGGAAAAAAAGAAAGAAAGAAGGAAGGAAGGAAAGAAAGAAAGAAAAAGAAAGGAAGGAAGGAAGGAAGGGAGGGAGGGAGGGGAAGGGAGAGGAATGGAGGGGAGGGGAGGGGAAGGAAAGAGAGAGAAGGGGAGGGGAGGGAAGGGGAGGGAGGGAGGAAGGGAGGGAGGAAGGGGAAGGAAGAAAGGAAGGAAAGGCAAGGGTTACAGCTCTGGAGGGAAAGTTACCCTTTCTGTAGGAAGTCAGGCTATACCTACAGCTGTGAAGGAAGGTATCCTGGATACCTACAGCTGTGAGGAGAAAGGCATGTGGACTTGTCGCAAAGTAGGGTATAGCACACCTGCTATTCTCCAAGAGAGCCATTTACAGCTGAGCTCTGCTCCACTCTGCTAAGAGAGTTCCCCAGCAGAGATACCCATTTCTTCTCAGCTCTAGCCTAAGTTGTTATTTCTTCTGCTTCACTCTGCTAAGGGGGAAACCCTTGAAGAAATGTAGCAATGTGCTCCAGATCTGGCAAAAAGTTGTTACTTCTGCTCCACTCCCTGAGTTTCCCAGCTGTTGCTTCTCTGCTCCCTGCACTAGGGAGAGATTCTGCAGAGATTCTGCTCTGTCTCAGCAATAGGTCTTCATGCAAAACTCCTTCGGGAGATTTATTTGGGAGAGAGGAATCCAGGAGAGTAGCTGCCACTGCCAGGGTGAAGAAAGTCAACTGTCAACTGAATAGGCACAAGGGCTTATATAGGGGCGGAGTGTTTGCAGGGAGAACATTTTCAGGGTGTGAACTGGTTGAATTTCAATCCCCTTGAGCTTGGACAAGCTCAGAATGGTTGGTTTTCCTGCTCAGGAATTGGTTGGTTTTCCTTTTCAGGGATTGATAGGTTTCTTGTTCAGTTAGTTGGTCAGGGGTAGATTTGGCTCTGGTTTCAGGGCCAAAGTGTGTTTCTTTCACTGGCCCTTTTAACCTTTTGGCTCTAGTTTCAGGGACAAAGTGTATTTCTTTCACTGGCTCTGGTTCCAGGGCCAAAGTATGTTGGTATTCTTATACGGAAGCCAAACTTCTCCCCTGAGAGTTCCAAAATTGACTTTACTGATGCAGTTCAATAGAAGGGAAAGTATACATATTTATTAGCATGCACAGATGTCACAGAGAACATTACAACTCAAAGAAGGACCAGGTGGTTGGGTCTTAAGCACTCTCTTGGTAGAGAAGAGGGTAGTAGGTGTTATAGGCAATTTGGAGGGGGTAGAAATGAGTTTTAAGGGAAATGTGAGCCTGCAGAATAAATAATCATGCAGAGCAAAGTTCCTCTGGGTTTTACATGTGGTGTTTGACTTTGAATCTTTTTCTCCCATGTTATAAGTTTTAACCTTTTTTGGTTAATGGCATTTCAGCAAGAGGCCTAAAGACAACTGTGTTCTTTTTCAGACAAATAAGGGACTTCTGAGAAAGCCCTCCCCTGCACTTACTGTGCAGATGCATTAAGTTTAAAGTCCAGAGTGACATATTTTCAAATATCATTTTTTTTTCAAAGCAGGGTTTCCCTGTGTAGTTTTGGTGCCTGTCCTGGATCTCACTCTGTAGATCATGCTGGCCTCAAACTCACAAAGATCTACCTGGCTCTGCTTCCTGAGTGCTGGGATTAAAGGCCTGCACCACCACCACCCAGCCTCAAATATCATTTTCTAAGCTGCAATATAGTATTACAATTCACTTACTAGTATGCTTTTAGTTTAGGAATTTTACATTGATATCCATAAAGGATCGTCGCCTGGAGCTTCCAGATTTTGTCTAGTTTTTATCATTTGGGTCAATTTTTACCTTTCAGAGAATTTATTTATTTTGGTTAGTCTGTTTGTTGCATTCGTTGCTATATTTATATATTTTACTCCTGGGATTTTAATGTCCTGGAAGCCAAAGTCATATCCCCTCTAAATCTGGTGATGTTGTTAATGCCCTTCTAATTTTTCCCTGTATCTTTTGGCCAGCACCTTATCAGATTTATTGAATTTCTTGAAGCTTTTTATTTCATTGGTGTCTCATTTCAGTAATTTGCATTTGTTCATTTTTTCATTTCTTTCTAACTTGCTCTTGTTTTTCTTGATTCTTTTGGCGTGATCTGGTTATCAATGTGAAAGAAATTGGTTACCTAATAGCACAGCCATAACACTTAATGTGTAATTAGCACTTTTAACCATAGAACCTGCACTAAAGACCTGGCGGTGTTTCAGCTTGTGCTGGCTGCTGGTCAGCTGGCAGCTGGTCAATATGACTAGTTGATGTCACGAAGAAAATGATGAAACCACCAGAAGGCAGTTAGAATCTTGTACCAGCTACGCTGTAACTGCGTGTTTGCTAAAGGTGGTCAATACACTTGTGCTGTGGAGCATTGCTCTAGGCTTTATAAACACAGCTGAGCTTGACCTAATCAGAGAGTCGACCCTGCACATGGTTCCTGTGGTGCTATAGGGGTGTGCAAAAGACCTCCTAACTACATAGGAGATGGGACTGAGGAAAATACAGATCAAGAAGACTAGAGAAGTAGATTTGGTGAGATGAATGGAGGGGATGAAAGAAACACGAGATCACACTATAGTGGCTGCTCAGAAAGTGACCATAAAATAACTTGACAAAGGATACAGGAAATATTATCTAAAGTAAAAGGATGTAAAAATTTGAGGGTATGGTGATAAATGTTTTCATATGCTTAGGGTATACATGATGTTTTGAGATAAATACATACATATATACATTCATACGTACATGATGATAGATGATGGATGGATGGATGGATGGATGGATGGACCGATAGATGGATGTGAAATGTTTGCTATAGTCATGCATATTATCATATGCATCATCTCACATGATTATTTTTCTGTGGTAAGAGTACCTAAAATGTCCTCTCTTATCAAATCTTATCAAATCTCCAGGATACAATACATTATCATTAACATATTCAACATTAGATCACTAGACTTCTTCATTCTAAATAACTACATTTTTTACTCATTGTCCTAAGTCCCTCCATTTTTCTCACCCATCTGCTTACCTCTAGGGTAGTCACTATCTTTCTACCCATTCTACGTATTAAACCACTTATTTTTCTTGTTTGCATATATGAAATTTTTTCTTTTTGTAAATGGCTTATGTCACTTAGAACAATGTCACCTATGTTTATTTGTGTTGTAGAAAATGACAGGATCTCATTTTCTAGATAATATTCTGCTCTTTCTCTCTTTGTCTCTCTCTCTGTCTCTCTCTCTGTCTCTCTCTGTCTCTCTCTCTCTCTCTGTCTCTCTCTCTCTCTGTGTGTGTGTGTGTGTGTGTGTGTGTGTGTGTGTGTGTGTATTCATAAATATGCTCTACCACTCATTTGGCTGCCTTCTTCATTTCTTGATCATTTTATTTGCTATCTTTAAACTTTGTCAGCAGGTGTAATCCAACTTGTTTACTTTTGATTTTGTTGTTAGTACTTGTGGGGAATAAAAAAAATCACGCTAAAGCTGATATGAAGAATATCATTTCTTTTAGGGTTGTTATGATTTCAGTGTACGTGTGTCTATGTGTGTCTATGTGTACGAATACATGGAAGTCATAATGATGGGTTTTGCAATAAGTGAAAGACTGGACTCAACTCTGAATAGATATGGACAAGTGAAAATTCATAGACAAGGAGCTAGGTAGCGATGGCAGTGTTAGGAAAGTAGTAAGGGAACATCAGGGTTAAAGAGAATTCTGGCTAGGCTCAACTAACTATATTGCCACTAATGCAGGGTAGGCTCATCAGATACCTACTAGAGATGATGTAGGATGAGGAAGATGGTCAGATATTAAGAGTGACCAGGAATAAATGATGACAAGTTCTTGATAAATTTATTTAACAAGGTTCTGGGTTTGGAGAAGCACAAGTGGTTCTTCAATAAGTTTGGGGTATCTATGTGTTAAATACTTTTAGACATTAAATCTGAGGGGGTACAGGGATACCAGGCAAAGGATCCAGGTGAAACTATGGAATGTAGACTTGGTTGATTCTGGTCAGCAATTTGTAAAACTCAGGAAGTTGTATGTTACTGTATGTTATTCACAAAAGAATTTTCTGGAAATGTAATGTTCTCTGATATTGACTGCCCATGACCATAGGATATACATTAGATAGTCGTACAAGTCATTTTCTAATTAATGTACCATGGATGAATACTACATCTGAGTGCTCATCCAAAAAACTCCAAATGAACAGATCACAGAGATATACGCACAGCAATGTTTACTGAAGCATTAGCCACAGTAGCTAAGTTATGTAACCAATCTAGATGTTAAAAAACAAATGAATGGATAAGGGAAATGTGGTGTATCTATACACAATGAAATTTCTTCACCTGAAAGGAGTAATAATTGTAACTTAAGTTGCTTGCAGGAAATAAGATGCAATAGCTAGATAAATTAGGCAAGCTAAATGCTGTATGTTTTCTATCACTTGTATATGGTTATTCATATAGATTTTATATGGGTGCATAAAATCATGTATGTATGTTTCACATGAAAGTGAAACTGCCTAGGGTACCTAAGGTGACTGATGGGAAGGGAGAGAAGTGTGCGGAAAAGGACTAGAGAGAATGGGAGAGAATATTCTCAACACACATATGCTTTTATGACAATTACATTATATAAATAGAATACCATATACAATGAATACACACAAGGAAAATCTGAAAATTGATCCTAAATAGAGTCAAAAAGGAAAAGAGTCACATGATTCTTTCAAAGAAACATATATTTTCATGAAACACTGCACAAAAGTTGGTATGGCCAACAGAATGGAAAGTTCACCAGGAAGTGTTAACCCCTCTCATAAGAGATGACTTCGTGATTCATTTTTCATACCTCCAGGACAGCACAGCAAATGCACATGTCTCTATTACATTAAAGCCAGAAAGACTGCTATATCTGCCACACCTATTTGTCACCCTCTTGATCCTGCAGCTTTTACTCTCAGGCTCCCGTTCCCTAGAGGCACCCACTTTGTCATCTGCTATGTATGTGTTATTATTGATCTTTCATTTGAGGTAGACCGTTTAGTTTCCATGACTCCCACTGAAAGACAGAGACCCTTTCATTTATATGAAATTCCCAAAATATTATTATGTGAGTCAATATTCAGTGTTTAACACAACTCTCTGAGGGTCATCTGCTGGATGAACTGTTGTCTTAGCTATATTATGTTGCTATGATAGAATATCTGGACAATAGCAATTTAAAGGAAAAGGGATTTATTTAGCCTACAGTTCTCCAAGAATACGGCCCACCATGGTAGGAAAGGCAAAACAACAGACAGGGAAGGCATGGAGGTGGAAACAGAATGCCTTGTTCCTGATGCATCCTCAACCAGGAAGCAGAGCTTGAAGAAGCAGCAGAGCTGGGCTATCAAGCCACAGACTCACCCCCCTCCCCCACCACTACCCTATAGACACAGTGATCAACTTCTTCCAGCAAGACTCCACTTCCTACAAGTCCCAGAGCCTCCCCAGACAGCACCACCACCTGGGGACCAAGTGCTCAAACATGACCCTAGGGGGGACATTTCATATTCAAACCATAATGAGTAGCAGTCTATGCATTTTTCTTGAAGAGATGTTTTGTATTAAATCATTAGCTTTCTAACATTTGTCTCTGTTAATAATCACACATGTGCTCATTATTAGACCAAGAGGGAAATACTCCTCTCAGTACTGTTTCTCCTTGATGATCATACTCATTTACAGAGTCCTTCCTTACTGCAATCTTGCCTTCTGAAGATCGTCAGCTTTCTATATCCACTAGTGTTAATGAATGGGAATTATAGGAACAGAGAGCCCCCTGATAACATTGCCTGTAAATGAAGATGGCTCAGTATGTACACAGTGAAAGAGGATGAAGGAAAAAGAGCAAACTCTAGAGAAGCCCATAATTAATGGGAAAGGAAGAAGTCAAGCTTTCCCTATTTGCAGATGACATGATAGTATACTTGAGTGACCCCAAAGATTCAACAAAGGAACTGATACAGCTTATAAACACCTTCAGCAACATAGCAGGATACAAGATCAACTCAAAAAAATCAGTAGCCCTCCTATATACAACTGACAAACAGGCTGAGAAGGAAATCAGAGATACATCACCCTTTACAATAGCCACAAATGACATAAAATACCTTGGGGTAACACTAACCAAGCAAGTGAAGGACCTATATGACAAGAACTTCAAGTCCCTGAAAAAAGAAATTGAAGAAGATGTCAGAAAATGGAAAGATCTCCCATGCTCATGGATAGGCAGGACTAACATAGTAAAAATGGCAATTTTACCAAAAGCTATCTACAGATTCAATGCAATCCCCATCAAAATACCAACACAATTCTTCACAGACCTGGAAAGAATAATACTCAACTTCATATGGAAAAACAAAAAACCCAGGATAGCCAAAAGAATCCTGTACAATAAAACAACCTCTGGAGGCATCACGATCCCTGACTTCAAGCTCTACTATAGAGCTACAGTAATAAAAACAGCCTGGTACTGGCATAAAAACCGACTTGTGGACCAATGGAATCGAATTGAAGACCCTGACATTAATCCGCACACCTATGAACATATAATTTTTGACAAAGAAGCCAAAAGCGTACAATGGAAAAAAGAAAGCATCTTCAACAAATGGTGCTGGCATAACTGGATATCAACGTGCAGAAGGCTGCAAATAGATCCATATCTATCACCGTGCACAAAACTTAAGTCCAAATGGATCAAAGACCTCAACATAAATCCAGCTACTCTGAACCTGCTAGAAGAGAAAGTAGGAAGTAGTCTTGAACGCATTGGCATAGGAGATCGCTTCCTAGTTATAACACCAATAGCTCAGACACTGAGACAAACAATCAATCAATGGGACCTCTTGAAACTGAATAGCTTTTGTAGAGCAAAGGATATAGTCAACAAGGCAAAGCGACAGCCCACAGAATGGGAAAAGATCTTCACCAACCCCACATCTGACAGAGGACTGATATCCAGAATCTTGTTTTGTTTTTTCACTGGGGAGGGTGAACAGTGCCTGGCACACAGTAGGCTCTCAATAAATATTTGTTTGTGGAAGGTCTCCTTTCTCTTTCCACTCTGACAAACCTAGATTTCTGCCATTCTGAGTGTTGCCCTATAACAGTATTATCTCCATTTATAGCCTCCCAGCTGTCCTGAGCCAAATCTGCCATTGGAGGTGCCCTCCCTGTATTCCTCCTTTCTCCGAGAGGTGGGAGTGAGGCCGGAGCAGAGCCTTGGTCTCTGAGTGTCCAGAAACTGCCCAGTCCACTTAACCTCCAAACTTGGGAAAGTGTGCTGCCACCTGGGTGTTTGGGACCTTCCGCAGAGGGAAGGTGACATCTTTGCTTCTGCCATTTTCTTCCTGGTTTGGTCCTACCCTACCCTTCTATTTTGTGTTGAACTTGGCTGCTTTTTTTCATATTGAAAAGATGACATTGCCCCAAGAGCCAAAAATAAATGGGAATTGGAAAAAAAAATAACCTCAATCACAAGGCTCAGGAGAGTGAATTTCTTTCTATAACATAATTATTCTCTTACAGCTTCTAGAGTTGCAAATAATGATGATCACTTGTGATTTCTCCTTTTATATTCTTTCTTTGAATTATTTCCCTTTCTGCTACAATCCCACTTACAACCATTTCCCATTGACTTTACATAAGTGTAGTCTACTAAAACCTGTAATTTACCTCTACAATCCAGTTATCCATTCTTTAATTAATTATGATTCCAGGTGCCTTGAAATGAAGCATATCTTTTTGTTTGCTAAAAACACCAGCTCAGAGCTCATTTCTTTGGGATTCCTTGCTCTTTGATGAATCCCACAACTTTCTTTCCTACCTTTCCATGTCCCAACTCAGGAAGGGCTTGCCTTCTTTGGAATTCACTATGGTCTGTGTTGACACCATGGGCCTGTTTCTAATTGGTTGAATGAATTTTGAATTATAAAAGCTATGGATATCTTTTAGGAACTTCTGTCATTTGGGAAAAGAAGAGAGCAGAGCAGATGAACTATCACATAGACCACATCCTTTCTAAGAAGTAAAGTGGAAAGCCCGTGATTTACCCTTTCCAGCTATGAAAGCAACGTCATTGGAGAGCCAGTCCATTCCTCACCCTGGGTCCCAGATAAATCTTTCAAAATCTGCCTACCACTGCAGAGTCTGCGAGTTGAGATTACTCTCCACCATTATATCCTTAAGGAAGTGCTCTATCCAGAAAGGCTTCTCTGCCCTGCTGAGAAATAGATGCCAGAGGAGATAGGAATTTTTTTCTTTCTTTCTCTCTCTCTCTCTCTCTCTCAATACAAAAACATTGTTACTTATCCTATAAGTGAAGCAGAGCAAGAACCTGACACGTCACCTTAAGTCACCTCCCTTGCAATGTGACAGTCCAAATCCCCAGAATAACCATGGATTAAAGCAGTGAGATTCAAAGTCCTCAGCTCTAATTAGCAGAAGGCTAAATAAAAAGCTGGATTTCCAGAAGTTGTGGTCAAACCTAGAGACTTAAGCAGAGTTGAATCCCAAACAAATTGCTTCTCACATTTAAACGTTTCAAACGCATTCATAAAATTTTTTTATTCACAAAAGAAAAGCTTACAAGGCAAGTGTAAACATTACATTTCTTGCCTTTTTTCTTATAAGGAAATTTAAAGCTAAACTCATTATTCAACCATGACAGACATGAAAACTGACTTTTCTGGCAAACTCTCCATTTGGTATTTATCTACTCTTCTAAAACCTGCTTAACTTTACTATATGCTAGATCTGAAGATTCAAAGTGTGAATCTAATAGGCAAAGCCCTCTGTCCTCATGAAGCATATGTTTAATAGAAGAGTGGAGAAAACTGTGAAATGACCATGTAGCAGACAAGAAAAATTCATAATTTCTAATAGAGTGGTGGGATACAGGTTTTAAACAGTGCAAACATATTCATGATTAAGAAAAGTTTATAATCCAGGATACAAAGTCCAAAAGAATTCAAGAGACAAAGTCAGAAGTTAAGGTAGGTACTGAGATAAAAAATTGAAGAAAAAAAAAGTGGGAATGAAGAATATAGGTCTGTAGGGGATACTGATGTAGGGAGATGTTGAAGAATTCCCCAACAGGGATAGCAGTTCCTCTTCTGGCTGTCCCTTTAGCCTCCTGAGATAAATTAATCTTGTCATATAGCTTTGTATAACCTGCAGAAATCCTGAGGCATATGGCTATGTTATTGAAACTACTGATTTATCAACAGGGACATGTCACATGGCTATGGTCCCCCTTACAGAATATAATTCACAGCAAGGTTCCTGAGAGATTTAAATGAAGTGGTTCACGTGAAAGTTCTTGCCAGAGCCAGATACTTGATACATCATGCTCACTGAAGGTTGGTATCCCTGAGCTAAGAGTCTAGGATGCAGATGTGATGTGGAAGCAGGGGTTTGAGGTGTGCTCTGGGATCAAAGACTGTGAAGGAGTAAAAAATGATGGTTTCCATGATAGTGTTGTTCTATTTTAATTGTGTTTTAAGCCTTCCATAATAAAATATAAAAAGATTGAAAGGAAAGACATGCAGAAAATGGTCTGGCCTTTGGTTCCCTAACTGACTAAATCATTACACAGTCTTGGTGGGTTGGAGCAGTCTTTGGCAGTGAGCAGTACTACAAGAAGAGAAGGAAGTCAACAGAAAGCTATCAGCCATAACATTCACAGATAAGGCGATGACTCCAAGAATCCACATCGCCAGGTTGAGGCAGTTTACCAGGCTGTTCACCACAATGCCCCCTGCATGTTATTTTCCTTCTACACCTCAGAAAGTTTCCAGAGAAGTTTCTGGCCAATAGGGGTGCCTCTTGTTTTATTGGTGCTCTATGGTGGACCTTGCTTTGGCCACTCCTAAAATTCTCCTGCCTGCATGACTGTCTTTGCAGTGCACTGTGAGAGTCAATTCTATGATTATCAAAGAAAAAACTAAGGCTGCATGAGGCCACAAACAGTACCTCTGGAGTCAATGTTGTACCTGTTGCTTCTCCAAAGTTCATGCTCTCTTCTGGCACCTTACTGCCTCTCCTTCTGCACAGTGGCTGCTTCCTAAGCCAGTTGATTAATCTGAATCAGAGACAGGGCACTGCAAAATGCCATCCATCTTCTAAGGACACCAAGGTGGCAATGTGTCAAAGCTTACTCGAGAATCCCGTGCTCATGGACTTGGGAACAGCTATACCTATAAACAGGCAGGCTCCAGGAGGCTTTGCTCACAAGTGTCTAAACTCAGGGAAGCTTCATGAGTTCCATCACCTCTGCTTTCAATGCCACTTCTATTCTGTCTCAGCCGAGGTCATGAGAACTTCAGAAAACACATTCATCTATTGTTCCTCTGGGCTACTGTGACAGTTTGACTGAGAAATGTCCCCTAGAGGCTTTGGTATTTGGACACTTCATTCCCCAGGGTGTGACCTTGCCTAAGAAAGTACATCACTGGAGGTGGGCTTTGAAGGTTGAAAACCTCATGCTAATTGCAGCATACTTTCTCTGCTTCCTGCTTGTGGTTAAGATGTGAGCTCTGGGCTTCCTGTTTCTGCTTCCAAGCCTGCTGCTTACTGCCATGCCACTTTGCCACCATGGAAGCTCTCATTCCTCTGGAACCATAAGCCAAAATAGTCTTTCTTCCACGAGTTATGTTTTGTTCTGGTGGTTTATCACAGCCATGAAAAATAACTAGTGATTCATTAACTTAGGATTGACAGTTTATGCTTGTCAGAACCTGAAGAGGATATAGCAGTTCCCCAAAGCAAGACAAGAGGGGAGACTGTCTATTTGCCCTAAGGTAGTTTACAGGATAGAGGCTCAGGGGTAGAAGTGTGGAAATTTTGGTCTTCAGACGACCCAAGCATGGTTTGTGGCCTTCTGCTGAGGCCAAAAATTAATACTGCTCTAGTTTAAGGCTTCAGAAGAATGATCCATTGTTTTGTGGATATTAATAATATTATCTTTTAGTAACAGATAAGCAAAGATATGGAAATGTGTGAAATAATGTGAAAAGGAAAAGACAGGAAATATGGAATAAATGCAGATTGACTGGGGATTAATTAATAGGACCACATACAAATATTTTCCAGATATCAATGCAACACTCAGCCTATTTTGAAGAATAACTTTTTAAAATCTTATTTCCATGTTTCTAATGTGTATCATCACCTTTAGTTTCCGCATTAGTTGTGTAACTTAACTGTATTTATACACTTTCCAAATGAGACGGAGACTTAACAAAATAATGTGATACATAGGTCACAAGTGACTATGCCCCTTCTATTTTCATGTTAGATAAGATTATGACTCCGTTCTTAGCAGAGTAAAATGTGTTTTAAATGTGAAGGTAGCATGAATGCTAGTTGTCTATTTTAGGACCTCATTTAACTGTTAACATCCTCCTATATTCAAACCTTGGTCTCCATGTTGCTATGGTTTTGGACCCTTCTAGCTTAGAAGTTCTCTGATTTTTGCTGTAAAGAAGAGCTAAAGGGGGTCAGGAGACTTAAGCTGAGGTGTTGCAGGCTTCAGATACTGTATGTTCTTTAGTCTCAGTCCTACAGAGCTTTTTAGAAATCTGATGTGAAAACAGAAAAGTCAAGTACTGCACGAGAATATGCTAACTAGCTAGTCATAAGCTGTTCCCATGACACTCTCCACTGTGACAGGAATGACTCCAGTCAACTAGGAGTGATAGGCATTCTCTTCGCAGAGCAAGAAACACAACCAGCAGAAAAACACAGGTGGTAACAAGGTTACTGGTGGAATAAATCTTTCATGACAACGCAGAAGGGTCCCCAGGACAGTACCTGGGCTACTTGGCTTTGAGAACGAGTAGCCCATTATGACCAAAGTTGGTTTCTTCTAAGAAACTCTTGTTCTGTGAAAACAACGTGATAGGAAGAAAACTCAGAGGGAAGTATAGGAGATGAGCTGAGACTTTGGGGATGGAACTCAAAAGAGAACTTCTAGGTAGTTTTAAAATTGAAGCAGAACACAAGTACATATAATCCATCTAAACTGATACAAGCAATATGATCATGAATATACATACAAATAACAATGCACAGAAACACTTCATGAAGAAATGGCTCACAGAGTACCCAAAATAATATGTGAATGGATGGTAGTTAATTGCATTGACTAAAGTTCAGTATGGATTTATCTGTTTGGGGTGTTTTTCACACATTACCTTATGTATTCTTCATGATAGCCCCAGTGGGTGTATTTCATACACCATTTTATGGATGAGAGAACTGACATTGAGGAGCTTCTGTTGTTTTTGTCATGGTGCATTTCCTTAATATTTCATTTAGTAAGCAGGAACAGTTTTAATGTTTAAACATTGACTTATTAATGTATTGAATCATCATTTTAACAAGGCATAAGCTGTAAAACTGAGTGCCTCCTGGAGACAAGCATTTCTCTCTTGTTCTCCTGCATTAACTTTCTTCCATAGCTGATGAATGTTACCTTGCTTCCCATCTCATCTCTTTTCAGAACTTGCTGTCCTTGGGACTGAATCCTTTCATGTCTTCAACCAGCCACATCCCCCATCTCTGCATCCTATGGCTTATAAGTCTGTAGCTGCTGAAGCCCCTGCTTAGGCACTCCTGTGAAGTGTTTGCTGGCTTCATGTTTCTGAAAAAGCTCAGTGATGAAAGAAAGCAACCTAGCCCACCAAACATCCATCATGCATCCCATCATGACCCGTTGTCTAAGGATGTCCTTTGCACACCACTGTAAAGTACCCATGTGGGCTCAGGTTGTGCCCTCCTCTAGGTTACTCCAACTATGCAGAACAGCAGCTTTCTGGCTCTGTCTAGGCCCTGAGTATAAATCAGCAGTTGGCTTCCTTTTGAGTGCATGTGCTGAGACACAATGACTCCACATCTTATTTGTATAAATGATCAACAAACATCTGTCAAGCACAACCCCAGGAAAATAGACTGATAAGTAACTTATTAATGAAAATAAAATATGAACTCAAATTCCTTCAGTAATACACAGACCCATGTGGGTATCAAAATCATATCAGATAGCCGAGGCACTTGGAGTTATTGAACACACACTAAACTGGTGAATGATGACCACCACTTGTATGGGACTAGAGAAGGAGCAGCACTCCAAGACTGAGACATGGTAGACATACTGACCTGTCACCCAGTCCCTCATCATGAGCCTCATCTAGGAAGATCACCAAAGGGAAGGAACTCTGCTTTTGTCCCTCAGCCAATGGACATAGCTGAAGTCTAGCTTCTCCCACCTGGGAAACACAGACTCTTTACAGGGCACTAAGAACTTCCTGCTGCTCAGACATGCGTTTGACAACACTGTGCCCTAAATAACTCTGTACCTTCAACTCCTTAAACTTCTTACCTGGTCCTCTGTAGAGATGGCTTTACCTCCTCTTTAGTTCCCTTCCTCCATCTTCCTCCATCTCACCCCCTGAACTCTGAAGCTGCTCTAACCCTTTCTTAGCAATTCTGCAACACATGTGTGCATATATAATGTATATTTTCTCTCTCTCTCTCTCTCTCTCTCTCTCTCTCTCTCTCTCTCTCTCTCTCTCTCTGTGTGTGTGTGTGTGTGTGTGTGTGTATACATTATTGTGTGGAGCACAACATGTGAACTGAGAGTGAATAATAGTAATTAAGATTGAAATAAAAGGACTTGTTACTGCTAGCAGCCATGCCTACCAAGTGCAATCTGCTAAAATTGGTGAGCCAAAGTCGACAAAATCAACACAGCCTGTAAACTTACTCTTCACTGAATTCCGACATTGTGGCAAGACATAAGCATGTCTATCTATGCTTCTGACATAGCTCTCTCACAAAACCTTCCCAGGTTTTTCGACATATTATCTCATATAAAATACACCCCAAGCCTCTGATCATCCCCACACCGCCCACTCCTCCCCTTCTCTAGGTCCTATATATCATTTTTACCAGAATCTAACTGTAGACTAGAATAAATCACTTAGTGTGCCCTTGCACCAAAACACTGACAGTCATTGTAGTTTTAACTGTATGACATTTGAAGGTGAGGCCTTTGGGAAGCTACTGGGGTTAGAGGAAGTCATTAGAGTTGGTCCCACGGTGGCATCAGAAGTGTCATAAAACAGAGAGTAGCAACTCTAACAAGCAAGCTTGCTGCCCCAGCATGCAACACCCTCTGTCAGGATATGATGCAATGGGCCCTCACCAGAAACCAAGCAGATGTGGGACCCACACTTTTGGACTTCTTAGGCTCTAGAATTGTGAGCCAAATTCAATCCTCTTCTTCATAAACTACCTAGTTTTGGATATGTTTGTTATAGCAACAATAAACAGACTAAGATAGTGACAAATAGTATCATGAGAATTCAACATATACTAAATTTTATATGTCTAATGATAAAATGATCAGGAATTATTGTTATCCCAATTTTATGAAAGAGAAAATTGGTACAGACAATTAATTAGCTTGCCCAACATAATGCATTTATGAGGAACAGCCACTGTATACACATGCAAATGCATTTAGTTCAGCTACAAGATAAACATCTTCTAAACTAACACAGCAGTGAGCAGAAATTACCTGGGAAGAAAAACAGAAACCCCCTCAAGCTCCAGATCCTTAACAGCCAGACACTAAGCCTGAATGACAGAAATACCTCCTACACTTTCAGGATCCATCAGTGAGAACTTTGGTGCAAAAACATGAGTGCTACTGACATTCTCACAATTTAAGTAATTAAGTAATACTGTTAGACTCATACCTCAGTTGATTATAATAGAACTCAGACAGAATGATGTGAATGGCATTCATTTTTGGTGCTACTCAGGTGTAAACCAAAAGACTTATTGGGCTCCAAGTGTACTATTGAAAAGTATATATTCTCTGCTTGGTTGTAGGTTTACACAGTCTATAAAGCAAATGTATGTATACACACTGAATCAAATTCAGAGTGCTCACTTGAGACTTGGTGGGCTTTCTGGGCAACATTTCCATGATTCACCAACTTGAACAATGTGCAGCTGCATGAATACTGTCTTTTCCTCATCCTCTCCAATCTCTCCCACCCCACCACTTCTTGTACTTGTATTAGATTTAGGTTGAATGGTTCATTGGTATTTCCATTGTCTCCTGTTCTCTGTTTTATATTTTTCCCATGCTGCATTCCAGGTGAATGTTCTCAGTTTAGCCTCCAGCTTCCTAATTATTTTTTCAATGGTGTGCATACATAATATATCCATTGAGACTTTATTTTGGGTGACATTCATCACTTCTAAAAGTTCTACTTGGTTCTTTTGTAAAAATACATGACTTTTCTTACAGAGAACTTCATTCTGTCTCACTTATATTTGTTGTTCTTATTTTTAATTTTTAAAATCTAGAAATAAATATAAATATAATCTATTCTTAAATTCATATATATATATAAATATATATTTACATACAGTCTGAAGAATCTGAACATCTTGCTTATGGGCTGGTCTGTGTTTCATCTGCTCTCATCTTCAGTGTATCCTTAGGTATGTTATAGTTTTTAATCTGAGCTTATTCACTAGGAGCCCATCTCTGGGATGCCTGCAAGACCTGTGTTTGGAGTGTCCCTTCCCAAAGGGCCCACTTATCCTATAATTTGGGAGTGATCCAAGTCTGGGGCTGTGTCTGTGTTAATAGATAAGCTTTGAGAATCCTAGGCTGTGTATCAGTAAATAACTTGTAAATAACTTGTCTGAATGGTTCTGGCCTTCAAGTTCTGTGTCTATCTTTCTTATGTTAAGGAGTAATGATGAACTCTGGGAATAACGGAAATGTTGTTCAGAAAGCCCACCAAGTCTCAAGTGAGCACTCTGAACTTGATTCAGTGAGTATACACACATTTGCTTTACAGACTGTGTAAACCTGCGACCAAGCAGAGAATATATACTTTTCAATAGTACATTTAGAGCCAAACAAGTCTTTTGCTTTACAACTGAGTAGCTGTTGGTGGTGTAACCCCTGCTGACCCCACATGGCTCCAATAGAGCTTTCCAATCCTAAGGTCACACAGAATTCCCTGACCAAATCCACTGGATCTCAAAAAAAAAAAAAAAAAAAAAAAAGACAAAAACAAAAAACACATGACTATGGAAAAGGGACTTGCGGGGTGGTGTTGGGGTTGAAGGGAATAGGAGGCAAGGGAGAGGAGGGGGTGCATAATCAGAATGTATCACGTACATGCATGGAATGCCGCTGAACAACTCTAATAAATAATTCAAAAAAATAAAACATCATTACTTTTGTTCTTTGAAAAATGCATTCAAAATTAAGCAAGATTTTAAAAACTATATAAAAATACCTAACTGTAGTCTTGTGTTTTCCAGAAAGCAGGTTTTGCAAGGCTGAAAGATGCCAGATTTATATTCCTAAACCAGCTGCATCCACTAAGTCAGAAGTGGTACCTTCCTCATGATTAACCATAAGACACGGCAGCTCAGTGGGTCTAAGACACCCCAGCCTTTCCCACAGCACGCTAGAAAGTGTCACACTGCTTCTCTGAGGCCAAGTGTTTTCCTGCCACTCTGGGAAATGTTTGGAATGCCTCTCATGGTACATCAAATATAAACAGTCAAATGTGAACAAAACCTGGAAGCTTACACTTGGTTTACCCAAGGGGTCCCTGCCTCTCAGATCACCGAGTAAAACCTTCCTGGCAACAGAGTTAGCTGTGTTTTCTTCCCAGGGTCCTCACTGTGGATGACCTTTTCCCTACCCAATTGTAGTTAGCTCCAAAGCAGTAAGTAACGTGACTGAACCATCCAGAAGCTTCAAGCTTAAGGATTTCAAAGGCTTCAGTCCCAACATAGCTCAAGAGCAGGGCATTTCAATGACTCTCAGGTCACATTTGATCTTCCTAAACGTTTACTAATTTCAGAGGTACTGGTCATCTTGGTTAGTTTGGCAGCATTTTAAGAGAAAGCAATCACATGGCCATGTGACCTTTATTTTCAGTCTTCTAGCATCCAACAGCCTTTTCTATCAGACATGGAACACCAGCTAACAGCAGAATGTGGAGGTCTGTTAAAGCCATCCGAACCTCTCTGGTCTTCACTGGCTCTTGATTCTTTATTGACACCTTGGTGCCCTAAACAAGCCTCACTGAGGCAAGGGTTTCCATCATGAACAAAGGTTAGGCTTTCTTAATATCCACAGAGTTTTTTCCTTGCTTGAGATTTGATGTCTGGGCTGTGTCCCAAATAGATTCCAATCCAGCCATCAGAGGGCAGCTGATAAAAGCAAAAAGCCATCACTCTGAGGGTCCCTGGGCTTAACAAGGATAGCCCTCTGAGGCTGTGGATGGGACAAAGCTACTCAATGTTCAATCACAGAGGGAAGTGCTAATTAACTTCAGAGTAGCAAGGCAAATGAATGGCACCAGCAATTAGATTTAAAAAAAAAAAACCACACCTCTACAATCTCAGGTCCCTTTGCTAATACAGAAAACCTTTAGAAAATGTTTCCTACAAATTGAAGTAGAGTAAGAATAGCCTGGGGTCATCAGGACCTGCGATCATTTTCCTCTGTTTTTACTAGGTTTGAGACATGGAAGAACTACCCAGATATTCTCTCTGTGTCTCTGTCTCTGTCTTTGTGATATTCTCTCTGTCTCTGTCTCTGTCTCTGTGATATTCTCTCTGTCTCTGTCTCTCTCTCTCTCTCTCAGTCTCTGTCTCTCTCTTCCTCTCTTATGTGTGTGGTATGTATGTGTTTGGACTGTATGTACAAGCATGAATATAGCAATGCAAGTGTCACAGTTCTTGAGTGGGGGTCACAGGACAATCTCCAGTGTCAGTCTTTGTGTTCTACTTTGTTTGAGACATCATCTCTTCTGTCAGTCATCATTGCCTACACAAGACTTCTAGCCTGTGACCTCCCACAGATCATTCTGTTCCATGTCCCGTTTTGTCATAGGACCACTGACACTGCAGACATTTACTACCAAATCGGACTTTGTGTGTGTGTGTGTGTGTGTGTGTGTGTGTGTGTGTGTGTGTGTGT
>CABHPP010101341.1:0-17383 GCA_902168425.1 Peromyscus attwateri | reverse complement strand
CATATTTTACTAAAGTAAAAAAAGGGGGAACTAGGGACTCATCATTCCTCTCCACATTCTATTCTTTCCCTTGTTTTATATATTTAAATTTTTTGTCAGTGGATTCTGCTGGAGTATCCACTTGCAGATAAGCACTGGAGGGCTCCTGTTGCAAATCACCCTCTGGAGCGATGGAAAGATCTTTCTACTGGCACTTGGAGGAGACCCGATCTGGTGTTGGTGTGGGCCCGGGGTTCTGTTTATATCTTTCCTCAGGACAATGAGGTTCCTCTTTGGATTCCTGAGCACTGAAAGTTGTAGCTAGAGTTTTCCTGCCTGGCCCACAGTCAGGACAAATCTCTCTCACCTGCCAGTCCCACAGCCACTCAGACCCAACCAAGTAAACACAGAGACTTATATTGCTTACAAACTGTATGGCCGTGGCAGGCTTCTTGCTAACTGTCCTTATATCTTAAATTAATCCATTTCCATAAATCTATACCTTACCACGTGGCTCGTGGCTTACCGTCATCTTTACATGCTGCTTGTCCTGGCGGCGGCTGGCAGTGTCTCCTTCTACCTTCCTGCTCTTTTCTCCTCTCTGTTAGTCCCGCCTATACTTCCTGCCTAGCCACTGGCCAATCAGTGTTTTATTTATTGACCAATCAGAGCAACACATTTGCCATACAGAACATCCCACAGCAGAAAGTGCCCTGTGGCTGCTGCTGAAGCCCAACATGACAGAGACCTATTGGGTCTTCATGAAAAACTCTCCCCTTCTGATGCCAGTGGGGATTGAGAGCCCAATATGGCCAGCTTTGGCAAGCATTAATGTAAGCCTAGGAACTGTAGCCATGCGGTTGGATTCTCCAGAAGGTAATGTATGGTAACTGCTTTTTCAAGTATGTTTGAGAATGTGTCACCTAGACACCTTGGAGATTAAGGGTAACCCTGAAGGTCACTGACCTCCATTTGTTAACAGTAGCATGCCAGCTAAGCCTTTTCATTTTCACAATCCTCTTCAAGCTGGTATAGTACCTACTTTTCAGGAGTGGCTCTGTGCAATATTTATTGGCCTCCTGAAATTCATTTAGCCCTCCTTTGAAGATACCTTAAAATTTATGAGCCTGAATGTAGCCATTATAAGACCATTAGTTATGCTCCTTATGAGCTGCCTGTTTTTTCTTTATGGTTCTTAGTTGTTCTTTTGCAGAGCTGCCAGCTTAAGTCGTGCTGGGATCAAGAAAAATGGGCCTTGGTGGTTCGTGTTACTGGAGTTGTATCCATGCCAGTGGATATCCACATGCTCCAGAAGAGAATTTGACATTGCTGCTGCCGTTGTTGCTGTTATAGCAATGGCAGCCACCGCTGCTACTTTTTCTGGGATTACCATTTCATAATTGCTTACTATAGCTAGCACAGTGGAGACCCTGGCAGCAAAAGTAGCTACCACAGTTAGTTAATCTTTCATTCTATTGGGCATGATAAATTTAATTCAATAGTTATATACATTTCGATTGGCTTTGAAATTATAAATTTATAAACTCAAGTTCCATTTGCTATTGGGATACCATCTTACAAGGACTCCAATTTGCAGTAAGGCTCATTAAGGAAGGGAATGGCTCAGTGCCTTTAGCCTAATGGCTATGGGTGGGATAGGACCTCTGTTGGTCTTTTCTGTGCCGAACACACAGATTGCAAGCCCAGTGCCACTTTGAGATCTTTGGCAGCAGTTAACTATGCAGCTCACACATGACTGAGCCTGTATGATAATGAGTATTCAGAGACGGGTAATGCCTGGGGACACTCACCAACCTAAGACAGAGTGCCTGTGTGGCCTGGGCAGGCGTCTCCATGACGGGTTAGGTGACCTGCTGATGTCCCACGCAACCTAAGTCAAAAGCTCATTTTTTAGTAAAAGGGGGACCTGTAGGGTCCTGGCCCCTGTTTTTAGTAACTGTTGCCTTGCTTGCTGACTTTGACCTTGATATCCTCCCTATGCTAATTCCCTGCCGGGTTCCACCCTCCTGAATGCTTAAGGGAAGTTCCTTGTCTGTGTATCCTGCATAATGGGCGTTAACAGCTTAGATGCAAGATTGTAAAACATTGGTATTGAACTTCTGCCCTCCAGGGTTCTCCCATTGTGCTGTAAGCCTGTATTTAAGACCTTTTCCCTCCTTCAATAAACAGCATTTGGCATTAAATTAAAAAAAAATCCTCATACTTAGGAAATAAACCTAAAAAAATCCATTAAAATAAAAAAAAAAAAAAGAAAGGCTAACAGCTTATACCTTCAGAACTTCCTTAAGCTTTCACATCCTCAGACCTTTACACACTTTTCTAGACTCTCATTGCAACTGGGCTGCATTTTTACCAATAACCTCTCCTGGGATCTCTTGAGGAACTTCAGTCCTACCACTCGATGCCAAGTCTCAGTTGCTCCCCCTGACCCTTCATGACCTTTTTTAAATTGATACACCTAGGTGACTCTTTCTTTCATTTATTTATTTATTTGGTTTTTCGAGACAAGGTTTCTCTGTGTAGTTTTGGTGCCTGTCCTGGATCTTGCTCTGAAGACCAGGCTGGTCTCGAACTCACAGAGATTAAAGGTGCTTCCCGGCTCCTAGGTGACTCTTACGTTACAAAGTTCAGCCATCAGCACAAGGTATGTTTTTGTACATAAGTACATGGAGGTTCAGCTTTAATAACTTATTAAGAAGCATTGTTTTTTAAATCCTACCTTTAATAAACCCTGCTTTTATGATTTTTGTTTTCAGGACAGGAATTATCACAAAAATAGAGAAAACAGGCATGGGGGTAAGCCCAGATGAAGAAAAGATGAATAAGGGAGCTATAGGGACCTGGATCAGTCTGTCTTTAAAAAATTATTTATTTTTATTTCATGTGCTTTGGTGTTTTGCCTGCATGTATGTCTGTGTGAGGGTGTCAGACCCTGAAACTGGAGTTACAGACAGTTTGTTAGCTGCCATATGGGTGCTGGGAATGGAACCCAGGTCCCCTGGAAGAACAGTCAGTGACCTTAAATGCTGAGCCATCTCTCCAGCCCCCCTGGATCAGCCTTTGACAGCCTGCTGTAGAGTTTTTTCCCATCCCTATTAGGATAGGCTGCTGGTTAGAGGGGAGGATCTCTCTTGGATGAGAAACATCCATATGTAAGTGCTACCCCAGACAGGTGTAGATAGGATGAAATAGTTTGTGTGGTGGCAGAAGTTGCCACCATTGAAAATTGAGCAGGCTGCTTTAGGCCATTGAACTGTACTGAGGCCAAGCTATTTATAGTAACAGTGAGGCTTTAATAAAATCTGAGTCCGTGGAGGAAGAGAGGAAGGGTGGTAAAACGAACTCCACCGAAGGGAGTTTTGTAAGCTCCAGGTGGGAGCTGAGAGGCAAGAGAGAAGCCCAGGAGGTCATGGAGAAGCTGTGAGACTCCAGGACAGAGCTGAGAGACAGGGGGGACAAGGTTGCAGAGGTCAGGAAGAGCTTAAGGAAGCTGCAGGACTTAGCAGGCAGCTCCTAGGGGGAGGAGGCTGGGAAACGGAAGGTTCCAATAGAGGGAGAGGAGCAAGAGTCTTAGTAACTGGAGAGTCAGCCTTGTAGTGGGGCCCTGGAGGGGTAGCAGGCTCCAGCAGCCAGAGGACACTTACCTAGTAGGCAAGGAGAGGTGGTTGGTTAGAGCAGGTGGAGAGGAGAAGCGGCTGAAGAGCAGAGGGGCTCTAGAACTTGGAGCCAAATATGATGGGTAGCAGAAAGAAATGATCCATACATTCCTTAAGAAAGTCAAATCAGCAGCTTGAGTCAGTTTTAAATGTTGAGACCTCAGGAGGTGGTGGTGCACGCCTTTAATCTCAGCACTCGGGAGGCAGAGGCAGCAGATCTCTGTGAGATCGAGGCCAGCCTGGTCTACAGAGCGAGTTCCAGGACAGGCACCAAAACTATATAGAGAAACCCTGTCTCAAAAAACCAAACCAAACCAAACAAACAAACAAAAAACCAAAACAAACCCAGAAAACTGAAAGAAAGAAATGTTGAGATGTGGGCATAAAGGTAAGGGCAATATCCTCTACCAATGCTACCTGAAGAGAGAGAACTCAGGAAGGGAATGCAGTTAAGAGGACTGGCTGCTCCGCCAGAGGACCTGGGTTCATTTCCCAGCACCCACATGGTGGTACAGGACTGTCTGTAACTCCAGTTCCAGGGAATCTGGCATCCTCACACAAACATACATGCAGATAAAACACCAATGTACATAAAATAAAAATAAATAAATCTTTAAAAAAGAAGAAGCTCAGCTGTGGCCACATCATGTAGGCAAGGTGCCAATCCTTGGATAGTGTGGTCTAATTTTTTTCTGTAAGTATGCAATGGACCAAAGGAAGGTCCCAGTTGGTGACCCAGGACCCCGAGGACATATCCCTTCTTTTCTGTAACATAGAGAAAGAAGGGACAAATGAAGTCTGGAAGATGAGTCTCATAAGACTCATATAAGGGGTGGTCAAGAAGAGAGGAAGAAGGAATCCAAGAGCATAAGAAGCCAGCCATCCTGAGGAAGGACAGAATTTCACCCTGAAGCAACTGCATTAGATGTTTCCTATCTAAGGTAAAAAAACTCCCTCCAGCCAAACATAATCTCCTCTCATCATCCAACCTTTACAAAACCCCTTCACTCCCATCCAGGGCAAAAGCATACATTCCCTGCCCTCCTGGTCCTGGCTGTTTGGAAAGTTTCGTCTGTGTAGATGCGTTTGTGTTTTCTGTTGTGTCCATAAGTCTTGGGGCAAATATGGGAGTTGACACAGAAATGGGTCAGGCTCAGTTGTTGGTGGTGAATGATGGCGGCCAGCACATGTTTTGTTTCTGACTGGTCTCCTCTGAGCCTGTGAGTTTTTTGTGTTCTGTGTTTATTGGTTTTTATTTTTGCTTTCTCTGCCACCAGCCACTACCACTAATGCAGCTTGCCATGGCTGCTTTGATGGGTAGGGCTCAGAATTCATCTCTGGGCTTTCTGGTCACCGGATTCAGTTTAGCAGAGATTCAATGTCTTTTGAGTGTGGATAATACTAAAGTTGTTTTAAACTTCTTATTTAAACTTTAATATTTAAACTTCTTGTTTAGGTTTCTTCAACAACAGATCCAAAAGATTTCTAACCAGATTTCTAAGCAGTTGCTATTACAGGATTATCAGCTGCTAGATAAGGAGCCAGAGGCCTGCAACTCCTGATTATACCCTGATGGTAGATCAAGCTTGCTCCTAGAACTTTGATGCCCCCATTCAGCAAGAAGTCATCTAAAGATAACATTGCTCCCTTCCTGGCCCCCGATTGTTTATCAATAGTAAGCCAAAAAGGGGGAATGTAAGCCCCTTGAGGCACAGGAGTGGCCAGGCCCTGCCCCTGAGGACCTCCAACTGCTGGGCTCCGCCCACTGAACCCAGCCCCTTGAGACACAGACTGCCAAGCTCTGCCATACAGAGTAAAAAGCCCAAGCTTAGGACTTGAAAACCCACCAGTCTCCACCCTGGAAATTGCTACCCTTGAAAACTGCACCCCCAAGGAATCCTATATAAAGCCTACCTCTCCCTCAGTTCTTTTTTTGTTTTGTTTTGTTTTTTGTTTTGTTTTGTTTTGTGTTTTTGTTTTTTTGGTTGTTTGTTTTTTGGTTGTTTGGTTTCTCTGTGGTGTGGTGTTTTGGTGCCTGTCCTGGATCTTGCTTTGTAGACCAGGCTGGCCTGGAACTCACAGATATCCACCTGGCTCTGTCCCCCAAGTGCTGGGATTAAAGGCTTGTGCCACCACGGACCAGCCTCTCCCTCAGTTCTTGGCTGCTTTTCTCTTAAGCAGAAGCAGCCACCCTTATCGGGGACTATGGGGGTCCTGCCCCTCAATAGTCCCCTCCCAGGGTCTGGGAAGAATCTACAACCAGATGATAATTAATCTTTGAAGAAAAGAAATGAATCTATGTACACGAAATTCCTTAGTCCATACATTTTATTATTCTGTCAGTTTTCTCTCTACAAGCTTATACTCTGCTCTCATTTTTAGCTCCTTTCTTGCCTGATTTCTCTCTATATTTATCTACTGTTTCCTCTAGGTTCTATCTTAATTCCTTTATCTAGTTCTGTCCCTTCTAGGTTCTCATCCATCTTGTTCTTTCCCATATCAGCTCCTCTCCCATCTCCTTCTCTCCCATCTCCTTCTTCCTCATCTTTTTCTTCCCCATGTGGCTCTTCCTCATCTTCCATCTCATTCCTCTAGTACTCTCTTCTAGCCCTTCAACCTAGTTCTTTCCCATCTCAGTTTGTTCCTCTCAAGTTCTTACCCATCTAGTTCTTCCATTCTCTCTTTTCTTCTCCGTCCTTCCCATGCCCTGGAAGTCCTGGTATATATACACTTACAAGCAGTATTCCCTTAGCAGTGCAAAGCCAGGCTTCCAGGGTCAAACGGAGGGGTGATAAGAATCTCATAGGGAGGCAATAACCGTTAATTATCATTTGCAACCCCAAAGGGAAGTGACCAATGGGGAAATGAATTAGCTAAAGGCTAAATTCAGGTAATAAGAGGGCTCTTATGTGCTCAACTATAATCTTAAACGTGTTTGGTAGAAAATGTTAAGAATCTATACGTTGCTAGGTCAATGGGAGAAAACAAAACTCTCTTCTTTTTTCCTGTGGCTCCTATCTGTCCGAGCTATCTGCCATTTTTCTGCAGGGTGGGGGAAAGTGTGCTCAGTCGCTAGGCAACCTGTGTACAGCTAAATGCCTCTGGTGATAGTTAAAGGGAGATCTGGAACTGGAGGTAAGATTTGGGAAAGGAGGAAGTTAAGCTTAATTGGCACATCTGTCAGGCCTTCTCAAACAGGTAGCCTGTATGCTTAAGTCTGTTCTTAGAGAGTACAGAGGTATCTCTGATAAGGTACTTTCCTCCATCTGGGGATGGACCTGGCTGGATGCTGCCAATGATGATAATTACAGGGAGGCTTGAACTGGGGTTCTGGCTGAGCATAGCTGTCAGTGCAGAAGGTTATCTAGCTATTCCTAGAAGTGGTTAGGTAAGGAGTTAGAGGTCTATAAAGTTAGTAAGGCTGTAAGAAAGGAGGGTCCGAGCTAAATTGTGTAAAGCTATTACTTAACGTCCTCCTGACCTAGGTAGTGTCTCCTTGTGGAATTTGCCTTAAATCAGGAGACTTGCATGTGGACTGTTACTACTGCTAGTCCTTGAGAGTGACTAAGGGAGATATCTGATTCCAGAGGAAGCCTTTCCTGAGGCTGTTCTCCAAATACCTGGAATGTGTATGTCCAGAGAGTGATCAGTCCACACTGTTAGCTCTTCTTAGGGAAAAGTCAATTGGGAAAACTATGAAGGCACACATGATTTTCATAACAGAATACAGCTGATATATAACAAGTCAAGTACCACCAAAAGCTCCTTGGAATTTGGCTTCCTCTGGAGGAATTCCTTGATCCCTCCAGGTAGTGACTTTGCCATAACCAGCTGAGTTCTTATGATATATTCCTGCGGCCTGCAGCACACCCTCTTGTGGCTTTCCCAATAAATTTCTTGTGTGAGGTTTGCTGTGACGTTGTGGTATTCCTTGGCTCCTGACTGCCAGGATGCCTTTCCCCTCAGAACTCTAACACTTCCCTTCAGAGCTCTAACGTTTCCCCTCAGTGCTATACACTTACAGGCCTGGAGAGGGCTGAAGACAAACAAGAGAGGAAAGATAAAGGAGACTCCCATAACTTAAAAATATATCTACACTGAGAGGGAAAAGGAAAGGCTATGGGGAAAAGTGCAGGTGCTTTTAGGAAGTGGGAGTGTTGCTAGAGTTTTCCTGCCTGGCCCACAGTCAGGACAAATCTCTCTCACTTGCCAGTCCCACAGCGCTCAGACCCAACCAAGTAAACACAGAGACTTATATTGCTTACAAACTGTATGGCCGTGGCAGGCTTCTTGCTAACTGTTCTTATAGCTTAAATTAATCCATTTCTATAAATCTATACCTTGCCACATGGCTCGTGGCTTACCGGCATCTTTACATGTTGCTTGTCCTGGCGGTTGCTGGCTGGCAGGCAGTCTCCTTCTGCCTTCCTGCTCTTTTAATTCTCTCTGTTAGTCCTGCCTATACTTCCTGCCTAGCCACTGGCCAATCAGTGCTTTATTAGCAACACATTTGCCATACAGAACATCCCACAGCATGGGAGGGAGAAAGTGCAGGTGCATCTAGGAAGTGGGAGGGAGAAAGTGCAGGTGCATTTAGGAAGTGGGTGGGAGAAAGTGCA
Organism: Peromyscus attwateri; assembly: GCA_902168425.1. Lineage (NCBI taxonomy): Eukaryota > Metazoa > Chordata > Mammalia > Rodentia > Cricetidae > Peromyscus > Peromyscus attwateri. The sequence continues at coordinate 9,108 of CABHPP010101341.1, read as the reverse complement.
GGTTCATTTAGGAAGTGGGCGGGAGAAAGTGCAGGTGCATTTAGGAAGTGGAAAGGAGAAAGTGCAGGTGCATTCAGGAAATGGGAGGGAGAAAGTGCAGGTACGTTTAGGAAGTGGGAGGGAGAAAGTGCAGGTGCGTTTAGGAAGTGTGTGGAAGAGAGTGCAGGTGCGTTTGGACTTCTTGTTGGAGCACATGTGTGACCTGAACTGGTACTTGGGAAGATATGGAAGTGTTTAAGGTAACCAGCATGAGGGCCAAAAAGAACAAAACAAGATACAGGGTGAAGGGAACATATCTACCATGAGCAAGTGGATTTAAAATTCCTGCTCTGTTTCTCTCTCTTGGAATATAGAAATATACATATGCTTATGTACCTTTTATATCTTAGTGTATGTATGTGTGTGTAGTGTGCATGTGTATGTGTTTTACATGTATAGGTGTGTGTGTGCATGCATGTGGAAACCCAAGGTTAACATTAGGAGTCTTTCTCCATTGCACTCCACTTTATAAATTGAGGCATAGTCTTTTATATGATCACTGTTGCTTTGAAGAGTCATGAAGGTAGGTCCTCTTACTTTAATAAGAGAGGTTAATAAACAAAATTGTATAAAAGAAACCTGAAGTGACCTTGCTGCTGTTGACCTGGACATGTCCCTTTGCCTATACCTAAGTGTATTAACCAGTTATCCCTCTCTTTCAGACTTACAGACTGTGACCATGCCAATCTGTAGTCAGAAGTTTCTCCAGTCCCACCCAGCCCTGCGGTCCCAAAGCCACTTACAAAATAATCACTCAGAGGCTTATATTAATTACAAACTGTATGTCCAATGGCTTAAGTTTCTTGCTACATAGCTCTATCATCTTAAATTAACCCATTTCTATTAATCTATGTTTTGCTACACGGCTGTGGCGTTACCAGTGAGCTGGCATGCTGCTCCTTGGGTGGCAGGCTAGCATCTCTCTCACTCCATCTTTCTTTTCTTTCCTATCTCTCTCCTTGGATTTCCTTCCTGGCTATAACCTGGCTCACTAGAGGCCAGAGCAGCTTCTTTATTAACCAGTCACAGCAACACATATTCACAGCATACAGAAAGACATCCCACAGCACTTCCCCTTTTCTGTCTAGTCAAAAAGGAAGGTTTTAACTTTAACATAGTAAAATTACATATAATAGAACAGTTATCGAGCAAGAATTACAGTTACAATATCTAGTTCATTTGTATTTGGCAAAATTAAGGAAAATATTCTATCATCTATCCTATATTTGTGAGTCTAAAGTTTCATATCTAACTTATCTTTTATCATAACCAAGGAAAATTATAATTATAACTATCTAGTCTTCAACTACATCAAAGACTCCAGAAAAATATAATATTACCTAAGTAAACAGGAAGAGCATTGTAAGTAACTTCCAATCTGAAATGACAGAGACAGCTGGCTGCCTGGACAGTCACTCAAAGTTCCTCTGCGACATTGGGGTATCCTTCCTTAACCTATAGGCTTAGAGTTTCTCAGTTGCTTCTCCCTGTGTCCTGCAGAGTGTCTGGCAGTCTCTTCTGTGAAGCAGGAACCTGAAGGACTATCTCGCCTTGTTTTGGCAAAATTTAGTGGTCGTTTCTCCATGGGTCCTGCTTGTTCAGTCTATACAACATTTTGTCAATCAGTCCAGGCAAGAACAGTTTCTTGCTCAAATGCCAGTTCTGCCAAGAAGAAGATAAACTCCATATGGAGTGTCTTCAGTGTCCATCTTCCTCTTTGAAGTAAATCGATGCTGCCAGGAGCAGGCGTGTCTCATTGTCCAGGAAAGTCTAAAAAAAAATTTTTTTTCCAAGACAGGGTTTCTCTGTGTAGTTTTGGTGCCTGTCCTGGATCTCACTCTGTAGACCAGGCTGGCCTCAAACTCACAGAGATCTACCTGGCTCTGCCTCCAAAGTGCTGGGATTAAAGGTGTGCGCCATTGCTGCCCGGCCTAAGTTTTTTAAAACATTTTAAATGCCATATTCTGTAGGTCTTTGAAGTGTTTGAAGATTACCTACCTAACTGAAATATATCTATGTATACCTAGAAAACTTGACTAACATGACTATAAGTTTGATTATCATAGATGACTGACTATTAATCTGTATTTCTTAATTATATATTACAATTTTAAATGAGTAGCATAAATGTAATACCTTAAACAAGAGTAGAAATATACATACAGTATAATAAAATTGACCTTAAATTCGTATCATAATTAAGCCTAACATGATATAACTATCCTTCATATAACTGCAAACACATTATAAATTTTAGAATAGCCAGTGGTGGTGGCACACCTCTTTAATCCCAGCACTTGGGAAGGCAGAGGCAGGTGGATCTCTGTGAGTTTGAGTTAAGCCTGGTCTACAGTGTGAGTTCTAGGACAGGCAGAGCTACACAGAGAGACCCTTGTAGGGAGCTGCGTGTAGCCACGCCTTAAAGGTGGCGCTGGTTACCGCCTTCCGCCATCCGAGAGCGCTCCCCGTGGTAAACAGCTCCAGGTGAGGCTGTAGCAGAATTTGTGGCTTGCTTACACATGCTTGAGCCTATTGGGCAATGCCTGGCGACCTGGGGTTGGCTGCCCAGAGCCTATTTAAGGCCGGGAGAGGCTTTCCCCGGGGATCCTTCAGAAGTCAGAAGATTGTTCAAAGGCCTGATTAAATTGCAAGGAGAAGAGCTCGGTGATGTGTCTTCCTTGCTGGACGAGGGGGGTGCGACAGACCCTGTCTCAAAAAAACAAAAGAACAAAAACAAAAAAAACCAAAAAAAAAAAAAAAAAAAAAGGAAAGAAAATGAAAAACAAAACAACAACAAAAGTTTAGAATAGGTAGCAATATACCTTGAGGAACATTCTTTTGTATCTCAAAAACTAAATATGATAACTGTAATTGTTGCAGCTCGATGGAAACTATCGGATTCTGGCAGTTGGGAACCAAGGAATACCACAAAGTCACTGTAAGTGTAGCAACTTACAGCTCTGTTTGGGGGCGAGGGCAGGGAGGTTTCTCCAATACAAGTGTAACAACTCTGCTCCAGCAGGGGAGGGTTTCCCCGGTGAAGTTGTTACAGCTCTGTCTGCTCTGGAGAAGTGTTACAGCTCTGCTTCACTAGGGGAAAGTTTGCAGAGTAGAAAGTGTTACAGCTCTGCTCAGGCTCCAGCTCTGGCAAAGTTGTTACAGCTGGGCTCTGCTCTGACAAAAGGGTCACACTGCACACCAACCCTCCTTCAAGATTTTTTGGGAAGGAAAAATCCAGGAGGGTGGCTGCCTCTAGGTTAAGAAGCAGCAGCAAACTGAACAGGGTACAGAGCTTTTTATAGGATTTCTGGGGGTAGGTGGAGGGGGGCTAGGGCTTTTCCAGGGTGGCTTGGGATTAGTGGAGTTTTGTAGCCTTGATTCTAGGGCAAGCTCAGGGTTTGGTGGGATTTCATGCTCAGGGATCTCAGGGATTGGTATGATTCCACTTGGTGGGATTTCAAGCCCTGGTCCTGGGGTCAAGTCAGGGGCAGGGTGTTCTTTTCTTGGTCCTTTTTACCCTACATTAACCACTGAAATTCTCTTAATTGATGTTACATTATATGATTAATCAAAGAAAGAAAACACAAATATCTATACAAACACATTCTTAACAAACTACAACAGAAATACTCATGTCAGCTATATTCCTTGTTTCTGCAAGTGGTCGCACGGTCTTATCTGGTATTTATAACTACCTTCCTCTAATATCCATTCTGTATTCCTCCACCCTTGACAAGAACCTTAGCAGGTCTTGACTCTTTTTCCTGGAGTGACCCATACCTTCACTCCAGAGGGGACTGTGCCCTTTGTCAGCCTACCTGTTCTAGTTTGACTTTAACCATTGACTTTAATCACAGGACATGGTAGCACCAAGAGATACCCTAAAGGATCTCCTGCATTCCAGACATAATCCTTTTGATGTCCATTGTAGAAAAGCAATTCAATATCCCCATGACAATGTGGATCAATCATACCTCCTAACACTGTTAGGCCTTTCTTAACCCGTTGGCTTAAGGGCATCAGAAGCCCAAAGTGGCTGGGGGGAAGTAGTGGGAATCTAGTAGAGTCATTGTATCTAGGCTAAACAGTAGAATGTAACAGTTGTTTCTCATTGTATCTAGGGTAACAGTTGAATGTATTAGTGTTTGTTGAAGGTACCTAGACCTTGAAGAAATCATAGTAGAGAACAGTGATTGTTTTCTATGATTTAAAGAGTTGTTTTTCTGAAGGGGTTTTCCATCCATGCATGACTTTGGTCACAAGACTATCCAGAGACACTTGGAGGTCTTGAATTATTGGTACTGCAAACAGTACACACTAAGGACTAAAGGTTGCAGGGGTGTGATGATTTCCTTCAGAGAACATATAGAATTGATCAAAGGGGCTTTGGTCTGAGGAACTTGTTGTACTCCAAACACAGCCTTTGTCTACAATCAATAAATATGTTTCTGAACGGAAGTTCAAGGTTCAGTTCACAGAAACTGTTCCTCTCTGCTGCCAGAGAGCCTAAAATTATATTCTGGGGTGACCCTCTTTCTTTGAGTAGCCCATGCAACACTGAACACCTGGCAAGGCATCTGAGCTTCTACTTCAATGGGATGTTCATTGTGGCTCCTGGCAGGAGCACCACACCACTGGAACTAAACTTCTAGGCCAGCAGAAGTTAAGGTGGTGGGAACAGGAAGGGAAAATTTTCCTAGTGGGTCACTAGAGGTGATAGTGGAACTATTCCCTTTTCCACTCCTTGGTTCCTGGACCCATGGATTCTGGCTATGGGAGAAACTGCACTATGTTTTGGGCGGTGAGTCAAAGCATATACTGCCTTCTGCAGAACTCTGCCCAAGCCCTCCAGGCTGCTGCCACCTAATTGGTACTGTAATTGTGTCTTCAAAAGCACGTTCAATCTTTCTATCAGGCCAGATGCACCAATATGGTGGGGAACATGATAAGATCAGTGTATTCTATGATCATGGGTCCACTGTTGTACTTCTCTGGCTGTGAAGTGAGTTCCTGGTCAGAAGCAATACTGTGTGTAATACCATGACAGTGGGTAAGACATTCTGTAAGTCCATGGATGGTGGTTTTGGCAGAAGCATTTTGTACAGGAAAGGCAGATCCATAAGCAGAACAAGTATCTACTCCAGTAAGGATAAATCACTGTCCTTTCCACGGAGGAAGTGGTCCAGTAGAGCCATCCTACCACCAGGTTGCTGGCTGGTCACCCCAGGAATGATGTCATATCTGTGGCTCAGTGTTGGTCTCTGTTGTTGGCAGATCTGGCACTCAGCAAAAGCTGTAGCCAGGTCAGCCTTGGTGAGTGGAAGTCCATGTTGTTGAGCCCATGCATAACCCCCATCTCTGCCACCATGGCCACTTTGTTCATGGGCCCATTGGGCAATGACAGGGATGGCCAGGGAAAGAGGCTGACTGTCCACAGAATGGGTCATCCTATCTACTTGATATTGAACTCCTCCTTGGCTGAAGTCACCTCTTGATGAGCATTTAAATGGGGCACAAGTATCTTCACATCCTTTTACCCATTTGGAGAGATCTATCCACAACTTCTTCTCCCAGATGTCTTTCTCACTATTTTTCCAATCATGCTCTTTCCAAATCTCTGACCATCCAGCCAATCTATTGGCATAGCCCATGAATCTGAACAATCACACACCTGGCCATTTCTCCTTTCACAAATGTGTGGCTATGTGTACTGCCCAAAGTTCTGACCATTGTGAACATTTCCCTTCACCAGTATCTTTCAGGGTTGTGCCAGAAAGGGGTTATAATGCTGCAGTTGTCCACCTCTGGTGGTGCCTGCATAATGTGCAGAACCATCAGTAAACCAGGCCCTAGTCTTCTCTTCCTCACCCCATGAGGCTATAGGTGCATGCTTGGCAGCAGACAGTTTTGTAACGGAAGTAGAAACTCCAGACATTTGGGCAACTTCGTGTAACTTGCTTGTTCCTTCAGGACCTGCTTGGGCCTTATCATATATATGCCACTTCCATTTGATGATATATTGCTGCCCTGCAATCCTACTTTATGACTTGGTGGGCTAGATAACACTCAGCCCATGATGAGCAGCTCAGGTCCCAAGGCGACTTGGTGGCCCACTGTCAAAAGTTCAGTTTCCACTAAGGCCTAATAGTAGACCAAGAGCTGTCTTTCAAAAGGATATCTTAGTTTGGGTTTTATTGCTGTGAAAAGACACCATGACTGTGGCAACTCTTATAAAGGAAAACATTTAATTGGGGCTAGCTTACAGTTTCAGAGGTTTAATCCATCGTTGTCATGGTGGGAAGCATGGCAGTGTGAGAGTTATACATCTGGATCTGTAGGCAGCAGGCAGAGAATGTCCCATCTCTGGCTTGAGCATTGTGAAATCTCAAAGCCCATCTCCTAGTGACATACCTCCTCCAACAAAACCACACCTACTCCAACAAGGCCTCACCTCCTAATAGTGCCAGACTGTATGAGCTATGGGGCTATTTTCATTCAAACTACCACATCCAGTTTCCACTAAGGCCCAATAGCAGACCAAGAGCTGTCTTTCAAAGGGAGAATAGTTGTCTGCAGATGATAGTAGCCTTGCTTCAGAATGCCAATGGTCTTTTGTGATTCACCTATAGGGGTCTGCCAAAGGCTCCAAACAGCATCCCTATTTTCACTGACATTTCAAGTACCATCAGGTCTGTTAGATCATATATGGTCCAAGTGAAAGAGCAACCTGCACAGCAGCCTGGACCTGTTGAAGAGCCTTCCCCTGTTCCAGGCCACACACAAAGCTAGTAGCTTTCTGAGTCACTTAGTATATTGGCTGCAGTAACAACCCAAGTGCAGAATGTGCTATCTCCAGAATCCAAATAGGCCCATTAAATGTTGTGCTTCTTTCTGGGTGGTGGGTAGGACCAGGCACAATGACTTATTCTTTATTTTAGAAGGAATATCTCCAAATGTGCCCCACCACTGGACTCCTAAGAATTTCACAGAGGTAGGCCCTTGAATTTTGGTTGGATTTGTTGCCCATCCTCTGATGTGCATATGTGCTACCAATGAGTCCAAAGTGGTTGCTACCCCCGGCTTGCTCGGTCCAATCAGCATAATGACATCAATTTAGTGCACCCATGTGACATTCTGTGGAAGAGACAAATGATCAAGTTCCCTTCCAACTAAGTTATGACACAGGGCTGGGGAGTTAATATATCCTTGAGGTAAAATGTAAAGGTATACTGCTGGTCTTGCTAACGGAAAGCAAATTGCTGGCATTTGCTGAATCAATAGATGCATACCAGGTACCGGGAGATATGTTAATCTGCTCAAGTAAGGACACCGTGTCTGGTACAGCCAATGAAATTAAGAGTTATTGGATTGAGTTTTCCATAGTCAACTGTCATTCTCCATGATCCATCTGTCCTCTGCACTGACTGGAGGGAGAGTTAAAGGGAGATGTGTTGGGGACCACCACCCCTGCATCTTTCAAGTGCTCGATGGTGGCACTAATTTCTGCAGTTCCTCCAGGGATGTGATACTGTTTTTGATTCACCTTTTCCCTACAAGAGGCAACTCTAAAAGTTTCTATTTAGCCTTTCTAACCATAATAGCCCTCACTCCACAGGTCAGGGAACCAATGTAAGAATTCTGCCAACTTCTAAGTGCATCTATCCCAGTCATACCATCTGGGACTGGGGAAAAAAGAAAACAAAACCACAGGATGAGTTTAGCGACCCACTGGACCTATTGTGAGTTGGACTTCATCCAAAATTCCATTAATCACCTGACTCCCATAAGCCCCTACTTTAACTGAAGGACCACAGTATTTCTTGGGATCTGCTGGGGTCAGTGTCAATTATAGTGGCAATTAAAGAGGCAATTCCTTGTCGTTGCTGCCTACTAGGGGCGGTGCTTCAGGGGTGAAGCACAGACAACCACCCCTGCAGTCAGTCCAGAACCAGTATCCAACAGACCCTGGAAAGTCTGTTTCCTGCCCCCAGCACAGTTACCCTGTCAAAGGCTGGAGTACCCTCTGTGGGAAGGAACGGGGAAAGGCTACAAGTAAAACCTTTACGTATTTTATCAAGGTCCTTCCTCAAAAGAAACTGGCCATCCCTTCATTCTGGGTCTCCAAACTGGCTCAAGTCTGGAAATTGGTTCATGGGCCGAGAATCACTTTTGCCATGATCCAATGTAGCCTTTCTTTCATTTGTCTGAGAATTTTTCTGCTTATGCAGATCAAACAAAAATCCAGTAGGTTTCCTATCTATTTAATGCTTGGAAGCACCATGATTGATTAGCTCGTACCAAAGATCCATCCAAATCATGCCACCATAAAATTCACTGGGCCTGTGCTTGACCATACAGGTCAGGCCATTATGGTCAATGTTTTTTTTGTTTTTTTTCCAGAGCTGAGGACCGAACCCAGGGCCTTGTACTTGCTAGGCAAGCGCTCTACTACTGAGCTAAATCCCCAACCCCTTAGACAATGTTTTGTCTGTTCTGCTCATTAAGATAACTACAATCACTTTGCCTTTGGTGACTAAATGCTGCCATTGGTCCATGCTACTTCGGGGCCCAATTAAACTCGTTTTTTTTTTCTTTTCTTTTTTCAAGACAGGGTTTCTTTGTGTATCCCTGGCTGTCCTGAAACTTGCTCTGTAGAACAGGCTGGCCTTGAACTCAAGAGATCTGCCTGCCTCTGCCTCCCACGTCCTGGGATTAAAGGCAGACCACCCAGCAAACCTATTGCATTTACTTCATCCAACTGAGCAGCAGCATCTCCTAAGGTCTGGCACAAGGAAAAGTGAGATAGCAAAGCTCTTTAAATGTGTGGGTGCCCCTCTCACCTTTTGTCTTGTAGGATTAGTGAAGGGCGTGTCTTCTGGGCCTTCCCATTGTGGAGGATTAGATTTCACACAGCACACCCACTCAAGCATTGCAACCTCCCTGAACCTGAAAACCCCTTCATCAAAACTAAACCAAGGGATAGCAGGCAACTCCAATTCCTTTTCAGTACACTGTGGGGGCCCCTGCAAGTGTCATGACCTGCAGAGAAACAAACAGTAAAAGGCAAGA
>CABHPP010101340.1:0-18922 GCA_902168425.1 Peromyscus attwateri | reverse complement strand
ATAGATAGATAGATAGATAGATAGATAGATAGATAGATAGATAGATAAAGAACTTGTGGCTATACGAAGCTTGCCTGCTAGATAAGATGATAGGATAAAATATGTAGGATTTTAGACAGCCAGACAAGTTAGGCCAGCAGATGGGTAGAGAGATAGATTAGGTAAAACCACACAGGGAAGGTACATCTCAGGTTCTGTCAGCACAGTGAGTTTTGAGGAGAAAGGCATAACAGGTTATGCTCCTTTTCACTGATGCTTTACCAGAAGAGTTGTGGTGTGAAAGCCTTGCACGCCAGCATGCTTGTATTCTGATGGCAATGCAGCATTGTCTACAGTAACTGTTTAGTCCTGAACATGTTCCTTACTGTTCCATGCCTACCAAGTAGAGTGTTTCGAAAGAGCCCTGCCAGATTAGGATCAATCATAGGACAAGTGTAAGCACTTCAGCTAGTGGTCACCTAATGTGCTAGAGACATGGTTCAGTGGTTGAGTACTTACTGCTCTTATAAAGAACCTAGATTTAATTCCCAGCACCCACATGACTGCTCACAACCACAACTGTCTGTAGCTCCATTTCCTGAGACACTAATACCTTTTTGTAGTCTCCTTAGGCACTATACATGTGTGATACTCATACATACATTCAGGCAAAACACTCATACATAAAATAGAAAGATGAAGAGAGAGATTAGTGCTTCCAAGCTTCTCATATCATATTTCATGGGGAAAGGCCAAGTTAGGAAACCTTAAGAGTAGCACAGTGTAAATGGCAGGAAAAGTTGGTTTTTATCCAAACAAAGTAAAGCATTCAGAGAAGACAATAAAATGAACCAGAACTAATCCATAAGTAAGCTACAAATGGTGTGCTGTTCCCATAGTGCTTTTCATTGGTTAGCACCAGTGGAATACATTTTTTTCTCATATCACAAGAAGTGTTCTCCTGATCACCTTCCCTATGTACTGCGCAGCATCTTGGTCATAATTGTATCATGTGCCACATGGACCTCTGGTGAGAGACCTATGAAATTTTACTTTACTGGGTGAAAGTGGCATTTAAAATATAAATTCAAATAAAGACAAATGATATTAAACCTGGTTAGACTCATATAAAAACTAATGAGTAGCCATCAACTCAACCTGACTCAGGCTTAGTCCAACACAGCACCTTGAGGCATGCACGGAGCCTTTCTTAGTGCCTCTTAAAGATGCTGGCTTTATTGTGTAAGAAATTTACTTCATCTGGTGTTAGGTGAGTACATCTTTTTGTAATGCTTTTATTATTTTGGTTCTTTCTTTCTTCCCTTCTCAGATTAGGCTCTAGCCTTCAGTTGCATTTTGCACTTGCTACATACATTGGTCCTCTCAGGCTGGATCTACATCCAAAAATTCAGGTTTATTTAATCTTCCATTTTGAAATCATGACACTAACAATATATTTCATTGCACATGCCTGTGGTGTCCTAGTTTGGGATCTGCTTTAATTCTCAACAACACTTTAATAAGACCATTGCAGAAAGCAGCACTAGCATAAGGACATTTACAATGTCACATTGCAGTAGTATGTGCCCCTTGCCTTGTGATAGTACATTAAATCATTGCAATCAGATTTCATATGATAGAGTCTCAGAGCCTCAGCATATTTTATATGGAGTCATATTTCTTAATGTGGAAGTTTCATTTTATTCAATAATCTATTAAATGCTCTTGAACTTAATAGGGCTTGGTTTGTACTTTTGGTCTGTATTAGAAAAAGAAAATCTTGTAGCCCATCTTCAATTTTGGCCCCATCCTATGACTGCACTGTTCCCTTCCTTGCTCAGGGATTGCCCTGATATTTGCAGCTTCCTCCAGTCAATATAGACAGACTTGAGTAAGCACAATTCTGTTAGAGGATGTCAGGGTATGGGCATTGCTGGAGCGTCCAAGAGATAGTTACTACTCTCGAGTTCACAGCTATCTGTATATTGCCCACACATCTACACTCAAATGGTTTCATCAAATGTTACTTTTTGATTGAAAACATTTAAATATTCTAAGTCTTAAATAAATCAAGGATGATTAATTTGTATATAACCAAAGATGAGTACCATTTGTAAATCAGAACAAATGCTTTACCATAACATGTGTCTGTCTGTATATGTGTTTGTCATGTTGTACCTACTGTAGATCCCACAGGCCTTGGTGTTTCTCAGAGACACCCAGTATCCATCCAAGAAGATGCATTTTAATGGCTCATGCTGCACCCTTTGTTTTGAATTATCAGGGCTGCTTGCTTGGGCACCATTGTTGTCTCTTGTGACCTCTGTAGCTTCAGACATCTCCCCTTCTTACCCCTTTCCGAAGGGCCAAAGTAGTCTTAGCTGAGCATCATGTAAATGAGGAGGGAACAGCTCCGTCTCTGACCCTTAAGTCTGTGAGTGTACAGGCTAATGTTCTGTCAACTCGACACAAGGGAAGGGAACCTCAGCTGAGAAATTTTCCATTAAGAAAGACTGTAGGCAATCCAGTAGGGCATTTTCTTAACTAGTGTTGTGGGAGGGCCCAGCCCATTGTGGGTAGTGCCACCCCTGGGCTGGTGTTCCTAGGTGCTATAAGAAATCAGGAGAAATAAGCCAGTGAGCAGCAATCCTCCATTGCTCTTGCATCAGCCCCCAACTCCAGATTCCTGCTCTGAGTTTCTACACTGACTTCTTTCTATGATGAACAGTGATGTGGAAATTGAAGCGAAATTAAGCCTTTCCTCCCCCAGTTTCTTTTAGTCATGGTATTTCATCACAGCAATCGTAACCCTATTACAGTGAGTTACTATGAGAATGTGGTAAATAATTCATTTGATCATTTCAGTGCCCCCTACCCCATTGTCTGTAGCTGAATTTCTAAATGGTCTTATTAAATAAAAAACACGGAGCCAGAAATTTGGGTTAAAGCCTTAGAGAAATCAAGGAAATGTGAAAAGCCACCAGCCAACCTTACCTCACCAACTCTGCAGCTTCCAAATGGAGTGACTTCCTGTCTACCCAGGCTTTATATGCCTTGCTTTTCTGCCCTCTCATTGGCTCTCTTAGCCCATCTACCTCAATTGTCCAGAATTTTCTAACAAGCTTTGTGAACATCTGTGAAAGTTCTACAGGTGACAGGAAGCACTCTTGGCCATGCCCTGCCCTGAAGTCTTGCCCGCCATGGTTGATAAACCAATCAATGAGGCCACAAGCTGTCTCCGCCTAGAATTGGTGCCTCTCTGATCAAAAGGAATATGCAAAACACATTGATCCATGGTCAAAATCACAAGCTAAGCTCTAGGAGCATCCAGCCAGATTCCTGTTCCTAGGAAATAGCCTCACAGATTTATTTTTCTAATAGAGCTATGACATGCTGCCCCTCGATTTCAGAAGTCTAGACAACTGAGGTGACAAAATGATCTCCTTTCTCATGCTTCCTTTAGGCAATGCTCTTAGAAGCAATACTCTTTCTCTGTAGACCACATGTCTGCGATGAAATGAAAACCAGGTCTTCACAGGACTAACTAACATGGGCTACTGCAGTGAAATCATGACTGAAACAAGCCACTGCAGTGTATCATGACTGACACGGGCCACTGCAGTGTAATCAGGACTCACACGGGCCACTGCAGTGTATCATGACTGACACGGGCCACTGCAGTGTAATCAGGACTCACACGGGACACTGCAGTGTAATCAGGGCTCACACGGGACACTGCAGTGTAATCAGGGCTCACATGCGACACTGCAGTGTAATCAGGACTCACACGGGACACTGCAGTGTAATCAGGACTCACACGGGACACTGCAGTGTAATCAGGACTCACATGCGACACTGCAGTGTAATCAGGGCTCACACGGGCCACTGCAGTGTAATCAGGACTCACACGGGACACTGCAGTGTAATCAGGGCTCACACGGGACACTGCAGTGTAATCTGTGACTGCAGTGCACACTAGAGTCACCAGCCTTTCCTCTTTCCTTTAAAATCAGACAAACAGTAGGCCCTCCTTCACCAGCATCCCTACTGAGTGTTTCTGGACTGCCTGTGGCTGCTTGTGCTCTGCTCCTCCAACTCTCACTCTTTCCTCTGGACCCCTTGATCTATTAATCCCTGTGTGTCAGCCCTCCCTGCCTTGACGTTAACTTCACAGTGTGGACTGATCACTTCAGCTCCCTACTTCCCCAGGGCCCCTCAGAAGTGCAGTGGCTTTCAGAAGGTTGGCGATAATAGAGACACCTTATACAGTTGGGTTTCTGTAGAGCAGTCTGACAGCTTGCAGTGATTTGTCACCACGGACACTCACAGACCATCCTTGACCTACAGCTAGGGCAGCACCAGGACAGCCTGCTACAGCAAGGATTCTCAAATTTCCTGCCCCCCAAGTGAGTGCCTAGTCTCTCCGAGATTCCTGTGTCTTTGACCTGACTCAGAGGCGTCAATACTCCCTCTCTTTCACAACACCGCACAGTGATACCTGGACTCAGTTATATAGCTCAGTTAGCCTCAATTGCCCAGCTCTGCAAAGCTTTCCTCCCTCTAAGGAAGAAACTAGAGCACTTTCCAAAACTAAAGAGCAGATCTCACGCCACAACTGAATTCACCCTCTAGCCTAGTGGGGCAGCTGTAGCAAGTGTTAATTTTTCGCGACTTTTCCTTCCTGGTACATGAGGGAAAGCTGAGTCGCAATACAGCAGTGTAGCTCTGGGACAGTTGGGGCCTTGAGTAAATCCTTAGGCCTGGTGACTGTGCTCTCAGCATTAGTGAGTGCCTGCATGTGGAGTAACTAAAAAGTCATTTCAATCCAAGAGCTAAGGTGCTCGTAGCCAGGGAAAAGGGTGTGGTGGGTCATGGGTAGCTGTCTGTGTCAGCAGCAGCAGCCACCGCCCTGTCCACAGGCGAGAGAGGAGAGGATCTCTGCAGAGGCAGACATAGAGAAGGCCTTGCATAAGGAGATGGAAAGTTGAGCAAAGAAATCGTCTTCCACAGGGCTGCTCTCTCTCCATTTTCTGTGCATCATCATCATGTGGCGCTAACGTGGGAGATGGTGTACCTTTTAAATTATACTTGTCGAAAATTCAAGTATCCACTCCCATCACCTAACCCATAATTAACACTTCACAGGATTTCCTCTGGTCTTATTCCCATTTCCTTTTTTATGCATAAACATGTGCTGTTTGTTTGTTTTGCTTCTTCCAAGTAGTGTTACAGTAGCTCAAGTAATCAATGGAAACACACTTCATTCTACTAGGAAAATGAGCAGTAAAATAAAAATACTTCACCAGGCAGTTTAATCTAAATTTAAAACAAAACTTAAAAGTTCAAACTCATTAGTGATCATAAAAATGCAGTTTAAAATAGTAGTGATTCAATTTCCATCTGTAATTAAAATAGGAAAGGCCAAAGAAGACTGGGGTGGTGGCACACAACTATACTACCATGCTTGGGTGGAGGCAGGGAGGCCCAGGAGTTGGAAACCAGTGGGTCCAAGGAGATTGAGGCATCCTGAGCTACATGAAACTCTGTCCTAAGAAATGAACAAGGAACTGCAGCCACTTATGGAACATCTTTACAATGCAAGATGGGGAATCCCAGGACACCCAAGCCCTGTCCTCCCCTCCGACCCATCTACTCACAAACTGCTGACAGTTCTCAAGACCTCAAGAAAGGAAAACAGCTCTGTCCTGGATCTGAGTAACGTCTTCTCAGCTTCCTCCTCTGTGGCTGTCTTCTGTCCTCCTTCCTTCCATTGGTGCCTTTTCCCAAGTCTGTGGCTACGTTCAGTCGGTAGTTGAAGTCATTCTTTCATTAATTATTTGTGAGGTGATTTAGAGCTTCCTGACAACAGCCTACCGTTTGCTCTTATAAACTAGCAAGATAGGACTGCCAGTGACAGGCTGTGTGTGCCTTTCTTCTGGCCCTGGTTAAAATGTGGTTTGAGTTCTACTAAAAGGATACTTCCCATACTACCTAGGTTTATGCAGCACCTTTTATTCTCCATGAACTTTCAGTAGCTAAGCTAGGTAACTGTTTAAGAAAGAATGTATGAGGAACCTACAGTAGTACATCACCTTGGTGGAGTACTACTTAGCCATTAAGAATTATAAGAAGTGGGTTACAGTATCAAAAAGTGTTACAAAAGAAAAATGGAAAGCACTATATCTTATTATTATTACAACATTGTAAAAATGCTCATTTGTATTGGAAGGATATGGAGGAAGCATGGGAAATGAAAATAATTTAATGGAAGAGGAAAATGTTAGTAATTCAGTAGTAAGTATTGAGTAGTCACCTCACCTGGAACTTTGATAGACTGTGTGCTTTTCTAACAAGGTTTCTTAATGTGTTGAATTTTAAAGCAATGTGAAGTGTGGTAGTGGAATTCCTTTATGTTCCTAAGGGCAGCCGGGACTCACCCAAGGAGGACCTGTAACACACCATTCCTGCACAGTGGATCAAGCACAGTGCCTGGGCTGGAGTTCAGTGTGTCTGCAGTTCTCAGTGTGGTTGTCTGCCTGCTAACTTCCATGGTGTTCTTTCACCCATGCACTCAACAGATGCTGAATCCTGCTGTGTGCCAGGTTATGTCGGGGTTGGGCAGCATAGAACAGCTAGGATGGCAAGGATCTGTCCCCTTATGGGTTTCCAGGATGTTGGGGAAAACAGACACTACATGAGCAGGCAAGTTCATTGGGAGCTCAGTGTCAGCTGCAGTGAACAAGAATAACAGTGAGCCCTGAGACTGAGCATTGGATGCTGAGCTGTTGCAAGGGGAGTGAGGGGCTAGAGAAATGGCTCAGTGGTTAAGAGTACTGGCTGCTCTTGTGTAGGACCTGGGTTCAGTTCCCAGCACACATAGCAACCAACAGCCATGTCTAACTCCAGTTCCAGGGGATCTGACTCCCTCTTCTGGCCTCCATGGGTACTGCACACATATGGTATACAGACTCTCATGTAGGCAAAACACCCATACACATAAAATAAAAGTAAATTTTAAAAAATTAGGGTGGCATAGGTAGAAAGGAGAGAGCAACATGAAGTCTAGGAAGGCAGCAGGAACAACATGTACAAAGGCACCACCCCTGAGGCATGGGCGCAGGGTTAGTGTGTTTGCTAGAGAAAATGAGCTGAGGTAGCTGGGCCAAAGCTGGGAAGTATAGTGCTCAGAGGGCCACAATAAGGAAAGTCCTCGGCACCATGACCAAGTTGAGGCATTTCAAAGATGTTTCAGCAGAGAGAGTGGACTATCAGAGACCTGGGGAGAGGAGGGTCAGCTAGAGCCTGTTAGCAGTGGAGGATACAATCAGGGCCTGGCCAGGTAAAAGTGATGGAGTGATGGGGTAGGAGTGAGCATCATGCTGAAGGCCAAGGAGAAAGGATATGCTGAGGGGTACTTAGGAGCCAGGGGTACTGAGGTGCCCACTTGGAGTGGATGGCCGAGGGAATGGTGAAGATGAAATGATGGCATTTTGAGATGGAGGGACAGTTTTTGGGATCTCTGGCTCTACCCGGAAGCAGCTGCTACTTCCCTGAAGTTGGAGGCTGTATATTCAGGGGATGGAAAGGGAGTCTCCATGGAAAGAGCCCACCTCTGCTAGTCACAGCAGTGTGACCAAAGACACCCACTCAAGCCTTCCCAGTGCACTTTTGGTGCATGTCTGCCCAGCTGCCTCCCAGAGGCAGATCCATAGTGGTGACACCATTACTTTCAGTCTCAGGCAGTGAACATTGTGTTTAGAAACATCTGTGATGAACTGGCTCAGAAATATGAATAAAGGCCCAGATTCACGCCAGCCCTGGCTAGCTTGGGCTTCATCCCCAGTACTCTGCAGGAACCCACAGCCAGGAAAGACTCCTCCATGAGTAAATCCAGCAGTGGTCTGATAAATCCTCAAGAATTCAAAGCATCAGATTTGAGTGTCACTCTTAGGATTTTTGGCAATGTTGGTCCATGTGAGCAGCTCATGTTCATGATCAAGGCATGTGCTCTGTTTCCTTTTTCCTCATCCTAGATGAAGCTGACCACATAAATACAAGGAGTTATAGTTAGGACTGAGCGTTAGAAACTAACATGTTACGTGACATGGAGAGAATGATACCTGGGCTGAACATAGAGCAGCCAGATGTATACCCAGGAAACTGGTGAGTACTGAGGCTGGTCTTCATTTCTCCTGTGTCCCCTGTTCCTTGCCTGAGTGAGCTCTCAGCTGTCTGAAGAAGGCATGCAGGTTCCATCATCTACAGTAGCAGGCTTGGCTTCCATGACCTTCTCTGACTGTCTGTTAGATTTAGCCTCAGGTCTGTCTTTTATCAAGCAGCACACTCTCTGTCGCCATCTAGGTTCCATTCCTATCTATCAAAAATACCATCAAAGTACTCAGCCACTACCACATATGGGCTAGGCACTGGCTAGTCACACTTGGCCTTCACAATGGGATTATTGAAAACGTTGAAGTACAGATGCACGTATAAGCTATTGGGCTCCAACATTGTCCCACTTAGTCTATGGCAGTGGTTCTCAACCTGTGGGTTGCAACCCCAAGGGGCCACATATTAGATATCCTGCATATCAGATATTTACATTATAATTCATAACAGTAGCAAAATTGCAGTTATGAAGCAGCAATGAAATAATTTTATGGTTAGGGGGTCACCATCACATGAGGAACTGTATTAAAAGATCACAGCATTAGGAAGGTTGGGAACTACTGGTCTAAGGGAATTGTAACAGCTTTATTCCTAAACAATGTTAATAGAGGAATGATAAAATGATTTTATAATATATAAAATGTCTGTAGCAGGTGATGGCATGAACTACATTATTCTCATAATGTACTAATACATTGAACTTACCATCCTATGATTATGTGGTTCTGATACATGTATGCTTTCATGTTCTTATATGCTGGTCCTGATGTTCAACCTGTCATAATTGGCCACACCTATGGCTCTGTAACCAGGCCACTAGATTGCTGCCTACCTTCCCAAATCTAGAAGTTAGCCTCCTGGTTCTTTTTCCCCCTTCCTGGTATGCACGTGCATATGTGTACATGGGTGTGTGCATGCATGCATGGGTGCAAGCGTGCGTGCATGGGTCTGTGTTTGCTTGTTTGTTGCTGCCATCAGAAATGAGGATCCTCACAGATGCAGGTTAATTGGTGTCATAGTTTTCCCTATCCTGGTGTTCTGGGTTAGGCCTTGTAGCAGAGAACTCGTGTTTCATCTGTTTTGCAGAATAAATATTAACGAGGAGTTATCACCATGCTGTTTTGACACAGTAACATCCTATTAGTTTAGCTTACACATAGCAAACCATGCCTGACAGTTATCTTGCACAGCCTCTGGAATGGTGGTTTTACACTTACACAGCCATGGAGACAACTGTGAAATATTAGCTGGAACCATGGTGACAACTGCAGCATGTGACAAGCCCCTCACAAGATGGGCTGAATATTACCTTTCCTTTATGGGAAGCCCTCAGCAGACCTTCCCTCTTAATGCTGCCCCTGGAGCTGCTTGATGATACATGAGGAATACAGCACTTAGCTCTGACAGAGGGTGGGATGGATGGAAACCTGCTTCCCACAGAGTGATAGTGAATGGTATATTAATGGGTAGGGCTGTGGTGATATTTGTACTCTAAGAAATAAAACTTGCCTGAAGATGAGAGAGACAAAGGAACAAGCCACAGCCACTTCTCACCTTGCCAACTCCTCAGCTGATCCTGTCTCCATGAATCCTCAGACTGAATGCCTCTGAGTCCTCAGCGAAAAAGGGTCTCTAGTTTCCATCTCCTCACCCCTTATTGGCCTTTCTCTGCCCAGTTGTTTCACTTCCTATCTCAACCTTCCTAGTGCTGGGATTAATAGCATGTGTGCTTCCTAAGTACTGGGGTTAAAGGTGTGTGCCACCACTGCCTGGCTCTGTTTCTCTCCTAGACTGAATCAATCTCATGTAGCCTTGAATTCACAGAGATCCTGATGGATCTCTGCCACCACTGCCTGACCTCTATGTTTAATCTAGTGGCTGGCTCTGTCCTCTGATCTTCAAGCAAATTTTATTAGAGTACAACAAAATATCACCACATTTCCCCTTTTTTTTCTAAAATAATAAAAGAGGGTTATAACCAACGTAACAAAAACTATACAATAAGTACAATAAGTTTATACAATATATATAGTCAGGAATTACATTAACAATGTCCAGTCCATTAACTTTTAACAAATTCAGAGAAAATACTCCATTATTTATCCTATTTTGGTGAGTCCAAAGTGTACCTAATTCACTTTCTATCCTGACTTATATTACCAACTGAAAACTATCTTTTGATGTCTTCCAAACTTATACACTTTACACCTCTTTAGTGAGTTTCTTCTCTGAATTTGTTAACAAGGAAAGCTATAACTATAACTATCTAGTCTTCAACTCGCTCAGAGACCTGAGAAGGAAATAATACTTACTGAGTAAGCAGGAAGTACAAACAAGCGACTTTCAAAAAATGTGAGAAATGACAGAAACAGCTGGCTGCCTGGGACAGTCACCCAAGGTTGCTGTGGGATATCTTTCTGTATGCTGTGAATATGTGCTGCTCTGATTGGTTGATAAATAAAGCTGTTTGGCCTATGGCAAGTCAGGTTATAGCTAGGTGGGAATTTGAAGAGAGATACAGGAAGAAGAGAGGGAAGAGAGACACTGCAAGCCGCTGCAAGGGGAAGCAAGATGTGCAGTACTGGTAAGCCACGAAGCAACATGGCAATGCATAGATTAATAGAAATGGGCTGAGTTAAGTTATAGTAGCTAGCTAGCAAAAAGCCTGCCATAGGCCATTCAATTGGTAATTAATATTAAGCCTCAGAGTGATTATTTTATAAGTGGCCATGGACCACGGGATGGGCGGGACCAGAGAAAACTTCCGGCTACATAAGTTTCCTCTGCAATGTTGGGTCACCATCTTCGGCCTACAGGCCTAGCATATCTAACAGACTTATCGGGGAAGCAGGATTTTCTGAAGGGCTGTCATACCTTGTCTTGGCAAAGTTGAGCAGTCCTTTCTTTTGTGTCCTGCTTGTCCCATTTGCCACAAAGAAAGTAAACTCCATATGGAGTTTCTTCAACGCCCATCATCTTCTCTGAAGTAGATTGGTGCTGCCAGGAGCAGACATGTCTCATAGTCATAAAAGGAAAAAAGAATCTATGTTATTAAAACATCTTAAATGTCATATTCTGCAGGTCTCTGAAGTATTTGAAGATGACCTGTCTATCTAAAATATATCTGTTTGACCTTGAAAACATACCTAACCTGACTACAAGTTTGATTGTAATAACTAGCTATTAACTTTCATTTCTTTATTATCCTAAATAGTTGGTAATAATTTTCAAGGATTAGAAAATTGCATTACATTGTTAAATGAGCTATATAGGTACAATACCTTGAACAAGAGTAGAAATATATGTGCAGTATATTCTTACACAATCAATCTCAAATTTGTATCATTATACACAATTTGTATACAATATTCAAAAATCTAATCCAATATAAAATGTTTAAAACTAGTAGTTGCTTGTTAAAAGTAGATTCAGCAATCTACCTTTTATCTTATCATATCTATATCCTCTTTTCTTTTTCTTTTTTTTCAAACAAGAACCCTAAATGTGATATCCTTTGTTTAACTTTTTTCATGACCATTACCAATAATAACTTGTAATCAACCACCAAAACAATGACAAATATCCATAACTCATTGAACAACCAAAAACCACTCACCCTACCTCTTGGGAATGTGGGCATTGTGTTCTTAAAACTTCCTGCTGTTTGGAGGCGATGACATCTTGAGGGGATCCTGAAAAGAAAAATTTTGGGTTAATTGTCAAGTCCTGGAAAAGGTAGCTGTCTCATTTGCTGTCTAGTCTCTCCATAATGGGAAAGTGTAGGGCTTGTCTCCAGTCCTTGCTAGAGTAGTCTATGAGACTGGATCATCTCAGCTAGCTGTCAAAATTGTCCTGAGCAGTTTGTAGTTCAAAGACAGTCTTTGGATGGTGTTTGTCAGCTTAATGTCATTATCATTGTCCTGATGGAATCATCATTGTAGGATCCCATCATCTTTTTGGAGACTTCAGAGATCACATTAGGTCAGATTATTCCTTTTCTTGGTAATTTTTTCCCAGGTAGTTCTCCTTTCTTCTTTGGATGCTTATTTGTCCAAAGGTCTTTAAATTCTTCAAGATCATTGTTTTTATTTTCCTGAAAGACAAAAAGAAAACACTTCCCCAACTCTAACTTTTGGGAGTTTCCCTTTTGGCAAGTTATATCTGATCAAATGAAAAGCATTTGTTAGTCTTATAAGTTACTTTAAATTGATTGATTACGCTGGTTGATGAACTATCACCTCTTATAATTAAGAGGTCTCTCGTTCAAATCAAACCTTCATCAATTTTGACAGTATCCATAGCTTTTATTCTCCTGTGGAAACAAAAGCAAAACCTTGTCCCCAAAGTAACACATACCCTGGTTTCCATTCTGAGGTCAGCACATCTTTAATGTATACAGGCTGATTTAGTTCTGCAGTTTTTTTTTTCTATTATCCAATGTCTCTCTGAAGCTGTTGTCCTTTCTCATTAGCACTGAGAAAATTCAGAGTAAATAAAGCATTATGTAGTCTATTTCTGGGGGGGTTTGTTACCCCTTTCTGTTTCTTTAGCATATCCTTTAGAGTTCGATTTGATCTTTCTATGACTGCTTGGCCTGTAGGATTGTGTGGTATACCTGTAATATGCTGTGTATTGTAATAAGCAAAAAATTGTTTCATTTTAACAGAGACATATGCTGGAGCATTGTCAGTTTTAATTTTCACAGGTATATCATGATGGCCATAACTTCTAGCAAATGTGTGATTACAGAATCAGCCTTTTTAGAACCCAAAGCAGTTGCCCATTGAAATCCTGAATAGCTACCAGTAGTATGATATACATATATTAATTTTCCAAATTCTACAAAATGAAACACAGATTTCATTCCTTTAAGTACACTTTGGGTTGCTTCCTGCAGGTAATGGAGTTTGATTGTATAAAGAACAAGTAGGACATTTCCTTATAATTTCCTTGGCTTATTGCCAGGTTATGGAAAAATCCTTTTTCAAACCCTTACTATTGACATGGTGTTTTTTATGAAATTCTGAGGACTCCAGCACATTTCCTGTCACTAATTTATCAATCTCATCATTACCTTGTGTTAGAGGGCCTGACAGACCTGTATGGGATTGGATGTGAGTTATATGTAAGGGATGATTTCTATTCCTGATTATTTCTTGTAACTGAATAAATGGCAAAGTTAATTCTGACTTATCAGGGATAAATTCATCAGTTTCAATATGTAAGACCACTCTTTCAGCATACTGAGAGTCAGTAACTATGTTGAGAGGTTCCATAAATTCCATTAATACCATCAGAATGGCATATAATTCTGACTTTTGGACAGAACTATAAGGACTTTGATCCACTTCACTTAAATTTTCTGGTTTGTAACCTGCCTTTTTTGACTTGTTTGCATCAGTATAAAATGTAGGGGATCTAGATATTCGTGAGGTAGGATCCAGTTAGTTCTCTTTATAAGTTGAATTCTATCGCTTTTGGGATATTTGCTGTTAATCTCTCCCAAAAAAATTACTGCAAGCTCTTTGCCAAGGTTCACTTTCTGCCCATAATTTGTCAATTTCATCATTAGTTAAAGGTACTACAATTTCTGCTGGGTCTATTCCTACTAATTGATGAAGTCTCAATTTTCCTTTTAAAATCAAATCAGAAATCTTTTCCACATATGTCTTTAATTTTTTACTCTGTTTATTTGGTAGAAATATCCATTCCAATATAATGTCTTCCCTTTGCATTAAAATTCCTATAAGTGAATGCTTAGAAGGTAAAGTAACCAGAATGCAATCAAGCTTCAGATCCAAATGATCCACAAATGATTCATGGAGTTGGCAAGGTGAGAAGTGGCTGTGACTTATTCCTTTGTTTCTCTGATCTTTCAGCATTTACCCCAATATCTGGCTCCAGGTTTTTCTTTAGGAGATGATTTTTCCTCACCAGTTGCAAGGTAGCCATTCTCAAATAAACGTAGTATGAAAGTCCAATTATCTGTTGCTCTGTAGCAAATCACCCCCAAACTTGGAGATCCTCAGTGCTGCTCTCACTATGTTCAAGACTCTTGTCTCTGCTCTGTAATATGAGATCTTGTGTGAGCAGACTCAGACTTGGAGTGTCGGTGGCAGGGCTACACTGAGGACCATCAATTACATGGCCATCAGTGAACACCAGCTGTCACCTGGGACTTGTGAAGTTTGGACAGGAGAATCCACAGTCTCTCCATGTGACCCAGCCTGGCTCACTGCAGAATGTTCCAAGTCATGAAAACCTTCATTTCCTGGCCAGTAGTTTCAAGAGAGAAAAGGAAACAATGTTTGTGAGCAGGCCTTGGTGGTTCCATAGCATTTCTGCTCCCCCAGTTAGTGAGAACAGTCCTTACGACCACCATGTTCCAGGAGACAGGGCTGCAGCCTGCACCTCTCAAAGGGTTGGTTGACTAAATCTTGTCAAGAGAAAGTTGGGTAACCTTGGAAATGTTGTGATAACCATATTCTAGAAGGACCAAGCAGGATGGATGCCCAGTCACATCCAAATCTGGCCAGGAGCCAGTAGCTAACCTGCAGCCGCCTTCCAGTGGCTAAGGTCAGTGGAGCCTGCACAGTAGACCTAGGCGCTAATTTCCAATGTACCAGTGTTACCTAAATTGAAATTTAACCTACAAAGCAGCTGCCACTTTGAGTCAGTCACCTGAGATCTGGGATGGCTTTTTATCTAAATAACCTTTAATCACAGTGGTTGGTAGGTAATATAAGCCATCTGGAGATGACTTGAAGTATATGGGAAGCTATGCATAGGTTCCATGCAAATACTGTACCATTTTATATAAGAGACATGGATATTTGTGGATTTAGGTGTCTGGGGGGAGCGTCATAGAACCTATCTTCCAAGATTCCAAGGGGCTGCACTTCAGTGATGTCAGTGTGGGATAATGCTATTCACCTGTTTATTTGTAGAAGTGAAAATCTATACAAATCTTCTGGAAAGCTGTTTCATGGTGTGTGTGTGTGTGTGTGTGTGTGTGTGTGTGTGTGTGTGTGTGTATGAATAGAAAAGAAACTCACTAAGAGGTGTAAGTGTATAAATTTGAAAGACGTTATAAGATAGTTCTGTTAGTAATATAAGTTAGGATAGGAAGTGAATCAGGTACATTTTGGATTTACCAAAATAGGATAGATAATGGAATTATTTTCTCTGAATTTGTCAAATGCAAATGGACTAGACATTGTTTAGGTATGTATTACTTGTATATATGGTATATAGTTATTGTACTTCTGTATATAGTTTTTCTTATATTAGTTATAACTTTTTTCCTTTTTTCTTTTTATTAAAATAGAAAAGGGGGAATATGGTGATATTTTATTTGTACTGAAATGTGATTTTATTTGTATGTTAATAAATAAAGTTGCCTGGGGGTCAGAGCTAATAGCAAGTCATAGCAGAAGCCAGGCGGTGGTGGCGCACACTTTTAATCCCGATCACATGATAGGCAGATCTCTGTGTGTTCAAGGATACAGCCAGCATGGAGACACATGCCTTTAATCTCAATACCAACCATAGAAGACCTGAAGGTCTGTATAGACAGGCAGTGATGAGGAGGTCATGTGGTTGGGTTTACAACCAATGAGAAAGCAGAACAGAAAGTCAATAAAAAGACAGACACACAGGAAGTAGGTCCCTTTCTGAGGGGAAGGACGACAGCGGCAGCAAAGGGTAAGAAGAAGGGTTTTAAGTCTCAGCTCTTAGCTACTGCTCTGACCTCTTAGGCTTTTAACTCTGCATTTGGCTTTGTGTTTCTTATTTAATAAGACCGTTACATCTACGTATGTTACACACACACACACACACACACACACACACACACACACACACACATATATTACACCTACTCTTTGACTAGAGTTAATTTACTTTGATTCTTTTGAGAAAGTTTCCTTGTATAGCTCAGATTAGCCTTGAATTCAACATCCTTCATGCCTCAGCTTCTAGAGTGCTGATATTATAGGCATGTATCACCACACCTGCTTCCCACAAATCTTAACCCAGACCTTCAAAGATGTGTGTATATACATTGATTGCAGTGGTATATACAATACCAGAAACTGCTTGCCAGTAGAGAACTGAGTAAATCCTAGAATGTTTGTAGTATGGGATCCTAGCAGTCAGTATGATGTATTCTACATACCAGATAGATTGAAAGAATCCAGTTATACAATGGGCTATTGACTATTATCAAATTCTGTGCTTGTTAGAACATAAACAAAGGATAGAAAGGAAATCATTAACAATTATCTCTGAAAATGAGAGCTATTTACAATTTAAATATTTTACTATGATATGCCTATATTACATTGTATAAGAAGCACTCATTTACAAAGGAAGTATGGTAGCCATCACATATCAGGACCCTGGGTGCAGGAAACAGCCTGCATAAATGGATCACTGCATGCCAAGAGACAAAATTCACTAACTGTGGAAAACAGACAGTAGTGACTTCATATAGGAGAGGAGAAAAGTAGCAAAGCTAACTGGCTTTGATGACTTTTTCAGCCTAGTAGATATTAGAAAAACACAAGAATTTTGACAAGATGCTTTCTGAGCTCTTCTTTTTCCTACTTACCTAAGTGAAGTTGGAGAGTCACAGTAAGTTCTCTTGGGCTTTCTTTCTAACAGGCTGTAGATTTAGACACAGATAACAAAAGTGTGCCTAAGAAAAGTGAAAAAAAACGATAATGGCTGAGTTGATGATAAATTAGAATGATTTTTTTTTTTACTTGAGTTATAGGAGACATGACAAGGATGGTGAATGGCAGTATATAAAGGGGCATGGGGGAGGGTGTGAGAGATGGTACCGTGAGTAAAGGTGTTTTCTGCCAAGACTGATAACCTGGGTTCAATTTCTGCAACCCACATGCTGGAAAGAGAGACCTGACTCCTACAAGTTGTTCTCTTACCTCCATATGAGTATATACAAAAATGAATAAATAAATATTTTAAAATTAGTTAATAGTGTGAGAGGGTTGAAGTCATTCTTTCAAAATGCTTTGAAAGGGAATCCTAAACCATTGTCACATAGGAATTTGGAGACTAAAAGAGTTCTGGCTTCTTTGCCTTACCAAAGAGAAATGTGAGTCCAGTTTATCGACTCCATTTAAAAACACAAGTGTGCTGTGCAGCCTTCTTCCCAGTCCCTGACACTGTATGATGCAAGCATGCTTTCCTAGAGCATCGTTCAGTATTCACTGGAGACATGGGTCTGGCTTTCGACAAAGACAAGCCATGAAATAAGACCAGAACCGAAAATTCACCTTTGAAAGGGCTTTGTGTCATTATTTTAGTGCTCTGCTCAAAGAGAACATGTTTTCCATTCATTTGCAGACTTCAAACATCTCATTTTAGGGTGCATTTGAGCTGAGTGGCATTAGCGCCCTCTGAACTGTCTGTGGTTTGGTGTAAAGTGAAAGGTCTGAGGAGACTAGCAAGTTATATTCTCAACTTAAAAGCAACACTTGCTTTTTTAATCAAAACTGCCATCTGATAGTATTTGAATCTTAACAGATTTATGCCCTGCCTCTTAGTTAGAACTCTGCCTGTAGAGAATTGAGTCTGGACTGATGTGGAGAGTGGACACAAAAGCCGCATAGTAAAGTTGTGGTTACAGGGGACAAGGAAGAGAAGGACATCATTAGCAGCCCTTTGGAAGCTCTGGCCCTGTAAAGCTCCCCCAGGGGCTGGAGGTCAGGGAAGTCATTGTCAGGATCTTCAATCAGCGTCCCCATATCAGTGGATATACAGGCACTGGGAGCCACAAGTTATATCTTCTGGGTTCCTGGAACCACACTAGAGGTCTTAAAGCCACAGGGTCAGTGGCTGTGTCTGTCAGTCAGGACTGGCCAGACACATGGTAGAGTGGCAAATAACGTAGAAAGTTTGGTGATTTAACAGAGTAAGTCTATTTCTTGCTATGAGCATCTGTGGCTGGGGCACCTCCATGCCAGCGTTATGGAAACTCTTCATTCTGTACTATTCCTGGTTCAGCCTGCAGTGCAGAGCAGAAAGACACTGCAGTGATCAGAAGCAATCAGGGGCCCTCCCAACTGCAGGACAGAGGGCGAGGCAAGGCACTGGCCACTGTGCCTATAAGGAGATAGGAAATGATGTGGGAGGTAAAGTCTTTTGGGCAGAAACTGGCAGACACCAGCATCCATACTGCACCTTGCTGTGTGCTGACTCAGACTGCTGGCGCAGAACACCTAGCAAAGGCTGCAGTGGTATGGGGACTTTCCGACCACTGGAGGGTCGTTTTAAGGTACCCCATAACAACAGCCCCTTGTGGGGCAATATTGCATAGGTTTACTTTCACTTGCTTCCTAGATTCACTCAGGCTCCTCTAGCCTTACCTTTCTCATTAGAGCCCTGGGGGTCTATTGTCTCATCCCCTCCCCATAATGCATCCCCTCCTCATGCTAAAGGATGCATAGCTGATCTTTGGAAAACTCAATTTTATAACATCACTCCCTCACACAGATCTGGAGTTTTCCTACTGTCTCTTAATTTTGTTACTCAAGCTGGTGCATGGATTTGCAACCTTGGCATCAGCTGGGGTCTGTTTAATGCAACTTCTTGAGCCGCACTGCAGCCTGCTGGATCACATTGCACAGATAGCCCAGGAGATGTGTGTACATTAGAGTTTGAAAATCATGTCTCCAGAGTGCTGGTTCTCAAATTTGTCAGCATGTTTAATTACCTGGAGAGTTGAGAAAAAATGCAAATTGCAAATACC